>JADLZN010010695.1:0-54791 GCA_018155175.1 Sinocyclocheilus anophthalmus | reverse complement strand
CTGTCAAAATTAACACAGGTTTAGACAGATGTCTTCTCTGACACACATGGAATATTTTAAAGCTGTGCACTTCAGTGGAGGGTAAAACCGGTTCACATTATCACTAGATCCCACACACTCCACAGAGAACACAAGTCTGTGCTGATATATTGTGCTAACATATTAACTATTAACCTTTTACTAAGGATCTGTTTGAATATTTCACGATGCTATTTTTTAAGATAACTTACGACAGATTTGTAAATCGTTAGCATATTACTCAATAATAATTTGTGAACGAATAATCATGTTTTGTAAATGATTAGTTCATCATCTAATCACTTGTAAATTATTTATAACTTAATCTACAAAACAGATAAAAAATATTAACATATCACTTATTAATCATTTATAAACTCATAGTCATGTGTGTAAATGATTAGTTTATCTAACTATATTACTATAATATACGTTTTTTTTTTTTTTTTTTTTTTATTTTCTTTAAATGAATTAACAAAACATGCACAAATTGTTATCACATCACTTATTAATCACTTATGAATGTTTTGTAAATTATTAGTTCATTATTAACTAATCACTTATAAATGACTTACAACTGAACATTATTATAAAGTGTTACCAAATGCACCAGTTCAGCTAGATTCTGGAGGTACTTACATTGCTTGTTTAGGGGATTCCCTTGTTGTCATCTTTGCAGAAAGGGGTTTCCCAAGTTTGTTGATTGGCTGGAAGTCCAGTAGTCATTCGAAGTGACGCCTTGAGAAGCCCATGGCTGGCCATTAGCTGAAGATGCAGGGTCGTGGGCTGGTTGAAGTTTTGAGGCGCACAGACACGAGGTCAGACTCGGAGACACAGCATTGTGGCAAAACTCAGAACACGAAACTCTCAACGGAAAAGACCTGAAGTAAAGAAGCAAAGAGAATAAGGTGACGAGACGAGATGGATTTTCTCCTCATGGTGTAAAGAGAAGCAGCTGGCATGTAAGCCAGAGCAGTGGCAGAATGCAGTGGCAAAAGAAGCAGCAAAAAGCAGTGGTGGCAAAAGCAAATTTTGTTGGTGTCCTGAGTTTTTAAACTCGGCTTTTGGACACATTCCCAAATCTTGTATTGACCAATTAGACAATGTCTTAGCTCGGGGTGTTGTATATTTCTCCTCCCAATACATAAATCAACATGTTATCTTATTAGTCACATGGTCCGAATTTTTCCGCTCTTGCAGAGTAATTTGAACATGATTTCTATAACAAGAATGTAATATATTTTACACAGAACTGATGGATAGAAAAGGTTTAAGCATAGATTTTCAAGCATGTGCATACCAAACACAGCTATAAACTTATGAACTATTCAATAGTTATTCAAAAGACATACACAATGAGCAGGGACGATTCTAGGATTTTCATTTTAGGGGCTCAGCCCCCAATGAGGGGCTAATAATAATAATATAAAATTATAATAAAAATAATAAAAAAAGTTTTGATGATAGGGTAGGGTGGTATACTAACTTATTGCGTTTCCACTGTATTGCATAGATGGGTATAACATTTGAGTACTGAATAAGACAAATTCAAGTCTTCATGATCTCACACACACAACCCGTTTACTGTACAAACACAAATTTTTACTGTTTGCATTTCTAGTACAAACCTCTTTAGGCTATACAAACCTCTTTCTATGCTCAAGTACTGTCTGTCTCTGTCTTTAATAATTTCCGTGCATGACTGTATGGGAGTTAATGCCACATGCACTGTAATATGTATTATATTGAAAGTAAAATTTTCAAATGAAAATAGCAACATGATTGTTTTATAAAGTATACGTTTCATATGTGTTAAGGGCTACAATTTCGCTGGAGGAAGCAGCTGTGGTGTGATGAGTGGTGAAAGCAGCGAAAACTTTACAGTAGAATCAGATGGGAAACCAATTGCTCCCTTGTGACCTTTTGTAAACTGTATTTATGACAAATAACTGCACAGATGCAGATATTATAACAATCTATCGTTAATGTTGGGGGAAGTCGTGCGCCTAATGGTAGAGAGTACAGACTCAAAACAAAAGGTTTGCAGGTTCGAGTCTCTTACCGGCAGGGATTGTAGGTGGGGGACTGAATGTACAGCGCTCTCTCCCACATTCAATAACACGACTGAGGTGCCCTTGAGCAAGTACCCCAACTGCTCCCCGGGCGCCGCAGCATAATGGCTTGCCCACTGCTCTGGGTGTGTGTTCACGGTTTGTGTGTGTCCACTGCTGTGTGTGTGCACTTTGGATGGGTAAATGCAGAGTATGGGTCACCATACTTGGTCACAAGTCACTTCACTTCACTAACTCACTCATAAACAACACACTTGTCCTATGTTATCGCCTCGCGCCACCGCGGTCTGCGGAGAACGCGCTGAAAGACGGGGATAAGCCAAAGTCGCAGCTGTTTTCATATGAAATTTAAAGGGGACTGGGGCGATCATGAATTTGTGTACAGTTTATGAAGCTAATCACACATTTTTTAGGGGAGCTGAGTAGAAATTTAGGGGGGGGGCTAAAGCCCTCCTAAAAATGGCCTAGCAACGCCCATGACAATGAGTGATTAGGACATGATAGTCAAATGTGTGGACGGTATACAAATATGGAGTTATGTATCAGGCAAGTTAGATTGCTCATAAGGCCTTTCGGATTCATTTAGGGACTATCCTACAGTAAAGGCAGTCTTTGTGCGTTCGTGAAGTGAGGAAGTGTTCTGTGAGGAACAAAGGTCCAAAAGTTAGAAGGGGAGCATGGTCTTTGTCTACGCCAGTGGGGGAAACCACCCAAGGAAGCCGTTACTCATGTTTCATTATGGATTTACATGTGATGGTCATGCTGTGCGTCTCTTTGACCATTAATCTTGGTTACTTGTCCCAAATTTGACAAACTCTTACCTGATTTGGAATTATCAATGTGTTCTTTTGTTTTGATGCTGTGAGTGGTTCAAAACTGTTAGTTGGTGGATTTCAGACTCATGGCGCCAGGGTAATCGTGGACAGATTTATGACGTTGTAATGTTTTTTTTTATCCTGGGCCTCTTTGTGGAATTTGGTTCTTTGGGTTATATCAACACCAATCTTATCGAATCTTAAATTGTCTGATTCGCTCTGATACGCTACAGTTAGTGCATGTTTTACTCACCCTCAAGGCATCACGACTTTCTTCTTTCAGACGAATCCAATCGGAGATATATTAAAAATTGTCCTTGCTCTTCCAAGATTTTAATGATATGAGCGGGTGTTTTTGTTCACGGCAGTCCAAAAAGTAGTTCAATTAACAGTAATAACCATTATATCGTTTTTTTTAAAACTGGATATTTGTACAAAGTGCATTGATTCACTACAGGAGGACTTTATTCACCGCCCGGAACCATGTGAGGCCCATTTTAATATGGATGGATGTGCTTTATTCGACTACTTTTGGACTGTTGAACAAAAACACCCACCCATGCCATTATAAAGCTTGGAAGAGCAAGGACAATTTTTAATATAACTCCGACTGGATTCGTCGGAAAGAAGAAAGACTTATACACCTAGGATGCATTGGGGGTTGAGTAAACCCAGGGCTAATTAAAATTTTTATGTGAACTAACCCTTGAACAATTGTGGGGCACTGTAGAGTTGGAGAGTGCTAGGCACTGTAAGATTATTGCCTGCCGAAGCCATAGGCTACATTAAATATAAATATCCTGCACACTTTAAATAGACTTAAAATAGAAAATGAAAATTTTTGTTGCAGAATGCTGAACATATTTGCAATTTATTATTGATACGGTTTACATATGTCTATGATTTGTATGAACATTTTTGTTATGAATCTGCCCTGAAGAATAATGACATATTATGAAAAAATCAATGATCAAAATTCTTATTAAAATTTTTTATGTTATGCATCAAGAAAATATCAAACAAATATACAGTGGGTACGGAAAGTATTCAGACCCCCTTAAATTTTTCACTCTTTGTAATATTGCAGCCATTTGCTAAAATCATTTACAGTCTCCTTTTTTTTTCCTCAATAATTGGACGCACCTAGCAACCACATATGACAGAAAAAACAGATTGTTGACAATTTTGAAAGTTATAAAAAAAGAAAAACTGAAATATCACGTGGTTCTAAGTATTCAGACCCTTTGCTGTGATACTCATGTATTTAACTCAGGTGCTGTTCATTTCTTTTGATCATCCTTGAGATGGTTCTACACATTTATTTGAGTCCAGCTGTGTTTGATTATTTTGATTGGACTTGATTAGGAAAGCCACGCATTTGTCTATATAAGACCTTACAGCTCACGTCAGTGCATGTCAGAGCAAATGAGAATAATGCGGTCAAAGGAACTGCCTGAAGAGCTCAGAGACAGATTTGTGGCAAGGCACAGATATGGCCAAGGTTACAAAAAAAATTCTGCTGCACTTAAGGTTCCTAAGAGCACAGGGGCCTCCATAATCCTAAAATGGAAGACGTTTGGGACGACCAGAACCCTTCCTCCAGCTGGCCGTCCTGGACAAAATGAGGTATCGGGGGCAGGAAGAGCCTTGGGTGAGAGAGGTAAGAAGAACACCTAAAGGAGCACTGTGCTGAGCTCACCAGGGATGAAGAGAGTCGGGAGATGGGAGAAAGTTGGTAGAAATCAAACATCTTCACTGCAAGCCCTCCACCAGTCGGCGGCTCCCCCCCCGGCTTATGGCCACACCCCACCCGTCACCCAGCCCGACGGCGCTTCTCTCAGTGCAAGCACATGAAAGCCCGCATGGATTTGCCTAAAAAAACACCTGAAGGACTCAAGATGGTGAGAAATAAGATTCTCTTGTCTGATGAGAACTTTTTGGCCTTAAATCTAAGCGGTATGTGTGGAGGAAACCAGGCACTGCTCATCACCTGTACAATATAGTCCCAACAGTGAAGCATGGTGGTGCAGCATCATGCTGTGGGGGTGTTTTTCAGCTGCAGGGACAGGAGGACTGGTTGCAATCGAGGGAAAGATGAAAGCGGCCAAGTACAGGGATATCCTGGACGACAACCTTCTCATGAGTGCTCAGGACCTCAGAATGGGACGAAGGTTTACATTCCAACAAGACAATGACCCTAAGCACACAGACAAAATAACGAAGGAGTGGCTTCACAACAACTCTGTGACTGTTCTTGAAAGGCCCAGCCAGAGCCCTGACTTAAACCCAATTTGAGCATCTCTGGAGAGACCTAAAAAAATGGCTGTCCACCAACGTTTACCATCCAACCTGACCGAACTGGAGAGGATCTGCAAGGAGGCATGGCAGAGGATCCCCAAATCCAGGTGTGAAAACTGCTGGAATATTTCCCCAAGAATCATGGCTGTATTAGATCAAAAGGGTGCTTCTACTAAATATGGAGCAAAGGGTCTGAATACTTAGGACCATGTGATATTTCAGTTTTTCTTTTTTAATAAATCTGCAAAAATGTCAACAATTCTGTGTTTTTCTGTCAATATGGGTGCTGTGTGTACATTAATGAGGAAAAAAAAAATTAACTTAAATGATTTTACAAATGGCTGCAATATCACAAAGAGTGTGAAAATTTAAGGGGGGTTGAATACTTTCCGTACCCACTGTATATCATATATAATCATATATAATAATATCATTCATATTCTCATTCAGAGGACACTTGCACAAATAATGGACAGTGAAGACCTCTTTGCAAAAATGCGCTACATAACAAGAAAGACTCAAAATCTTACTCCATTCCAGGACAAGGCATCCAGAAATTGTTGTAGTAGAATAAATGCAAATAAAATATAATGACTGAAGGAACATAAAGACAAAAAACATATTATTAAGACAACAGATAGCTTAACAGTGTGTTAGACATATAATATGTTCACGAGAAGGTATAATGCAAACATCATAGTTTTTATCAGTGTAAGATATTATAATGAAGCTTAATGATGCCACATAACAAAGGAGTTATTCCAAACACTGAATATTATTGAATGAGTCTTAGTATAACATGTCATTAAATATTCTCTTTTGTTGGGAAATGGGTTTGTAATTGCACATTTTCCATTGTGAAAATAGTAATACTTTTACATCATAGTAGGATGATTAAACAAACTGAAAATGTTGGTAACACTTTCTATGACGCCCATATGTAGAACCCATTATAAGGGTATTCTTAAGGATATAATGAATGCATTAATGCAATAAAGACTCTATAATATGTTATATCCTTCTTTAAATAATCATACCCCCCATGGCAAACAATTTGTATAATACCATTATCATTTACGCATTTGTGGTTATAAGGTTTAAGAGTATGATTTTTGTAAACACACAGACACAATATAAAATTATTTTTACATTATAATGGCCTATCTATCTGACTTTGTTTATTTAGATCTGCACGTCTCTTACTTATTATTGTAGGTGGTTAGCCGCTGTGGAGTGTTATGTGAGGTTCCTGTGAGTAATATTTAATTGGATTGTGAGCTAGTTAGAATTTCAATGGGCAAAAAAGGCAATGTTTATATGTAGGTGCTTCCTCCCTATTTTGATGGTCCCCCTAGTTCAGCCGTGGCGAACTCCGGCCTTCCTGCCGAGCAGCCGCCGCCCCGCCACGAGTCGACCACGCTTCTAGCCCTCCTTCAAAATCACGGCGGGGACGCCCTGTTAGCTTGTACTAAAACGTTCAGACCTTGATTAGCTCATGAGTTCAGGGTTCGGTGTTTGGATTCAGGGGTGGCCTTGCGTGGAGAAGCCACAAAAATAATCGGCAGTGGGCTGGCGGGCCCGCCCCCAGGACCGACGTTCGTTTTTTTTTTTTTTACCTGCCCTAGGCCGCACTGACTATAGCACTTTGGCGAACTACATTGTCACTAACTTGTTTCAGAGTTTATTTAGGATAGGATCAGGTTGAGGGTTCCGGTGATGTTACGGTCACTTTGACGCAAGCTGTGTTACTTCTCGTCCGTGTGTCTGGTTGAGGGGGTCTAGCGCGAGCCGAACCGTTACATAACCATAAATTTTTTGTTGTCCGCCCGGATCACCACCACAACCAGAAGTCCACGCAATCCACTCACAGGAGCCTACAAGATTTAAACGCGTCTATCGGTGCCGCGCGCGACGCGCGAGCTGGCATATAAATCGCTGCTGCCCAGTATACTAGAGAGAGATAAATGATTGAGGCCCAATGCTTTACCCGTCCCGCTAGCCTACAGAATCACGATGCAAGAGCTGAGACTTAATAACTAAGCGAACTATAAATCCATGTCCCCTTAGATGGAGCAAAGGACCAGATGGTGGTGTCGACACTGATGTGGTTACTAAGACATGTACTACTCGTTATCGACTAAAAGCCCGTGAGGTAACCAGCAAATAAGTAAATATATAACCCCAACATTAACAAACAACTGTTACTGATGGAATATCTTCTAGAGAGAGATACTAAGCATATTTAAGGAGTGTTTTTATAATGCCGAGTTAGGGATGAGCTTGCAGCAAGCAATCTATAATGTAGTTAAGAATACCCTTATAATGTATTATAAATATGGGCTTCATAGAAAGTGTTACCAAAATGTTTACTGTGAAATTAGTTCATTGCACAGTATTAACAATATAGTGTGCATCGTGACAGGAACGTCATTTACGCATTGTTCACAGAAGGTTAATGTTAAACTATATGTCAGTAATTTTATGAAAAGTCGGGCTAAAGTTCCCTGACTGAGTAGGGAATGTCAGCATCATCAACTGCGAAAATGAAACAGCGAGTTCAGTGCTTATATACTCCAGGTGTCAAGCAGTGATTGGCCAGACCTATTAGTATGAATGAATGGTGTGGCATTAGAGTCTTCCCGATATAACTTGCGCTAATAGCTTCATTTCCATTCCTGAGGAATTTAGCCTGAAGGGCTAAAAATAGCACCCCACACACCAGCACTTTAAAACCTTTAACATTCTTTGGTGAATTACTGTTTTTTCCCCATTTGCCTTGCATAGTAATAATAAAAGTAATGCAGTTAAAATATATTGACTTCCTACGGTATTTTACAGTTATCTTAGATACCTAATATCCTATTTAATGGGAAAGGAGAAAAATTACAGGATGGGAAAAGGTTTCCAGTTTCAGAATATCTAATTCTATTCAGATTTGCCAAGATACCAAAGTGTGCAATAAAAAGTCAGTTATTTCAAAATGAACTCAAAAATGCCTCATCAAATTATTTCAAGATCAAGTGAAAGATTAAAGAAGTGTAGCCTAGTGTTTACAAAAATCTGGTCTGATATCCAAAAGATTGTGTCCATATACTGATCTAGGGAATCTGCCGCTATAGTATTAATATTAACATTAATCATCATCATCATCAGAATCATCATCATAAATCTTTATAATATGATACATAACATGATAACTTTAACATGATATATTTTATCAATTTGGAATCCTGAATGGAATCCTGAATAGAACCTGATGGTCTTCTATTTTTAAAAGGAAGGGCAAGAAGGAAATCTGGGAAATTAAAAATAAATAATTAAAAAAACAATTGGTAAATAAGGAAAATATTTAAAAAAGTGAAAAGTCAGATGCTACACTGAAACTGTGGTGTTGAGTTATAAAAAATAGAAAAGTAGGTAAGATTTGATGCCTTTCACCGTATCTTTTAAGTGGTAATAGGATAACCCTAGAGACACAGGCAGCCTATCACACTGCCCCTCACACTTGTGAGCCAGAAAATGCCCACTTTGTTTGCAAGCTATTGACTCCAATGTTCCTTTCCGTAATGAAGTGACCTGAAATAATGGAAAGCACTCTGCTTCACTCAGATGATTTTTGCTCGGATAAGAGCAGGGATCCTGATTTAGAGACAGTTCATTTTATTTTTTTTATTTTTTTTGCCTCTGATGAGATCGCCATTATCTGATCAAATTGAACCGCCATTACCTCCTCTAGTTTAGGCAGGCTTGACTGCTCCTAACAGAAATCCTATACACTCCACTTTGTCAGCATTTCTGAATTCATTGTCACCAGGGGTTGAGCTGGATGACAGGAATAACAATCTGGCACAACCAAGATTGACAGTTCATTTCAGAAATCAATATTTACAATTTACTTCTTTCAAAGTTAATTCTGGGAGAAGCTTCCATGTTATCCCTTTCCAAATAAGCTGATCATATCTCAACTGGGATTTAAAATGGGTTTCCCAAAATGTGCTTTTTTTTTTGAAAAAAATCAATGTCAGCGTTGTGCACTTTAATCTGGCCTTTGATGACAATAAATCTTTATCTATTCAGTGGCACATGGCGAAAGGGTGCTGAGAACATTTCCTCCCAGAACAAAGCCCCTTGCCCCATTCAGACGCTGCTAGATACATAGGGCCCTAATATGGCTGGACATGCCTCCGACGGGTCATTAATCAGACACAGTGATAGCCACCTCTTCTCATCTGCGGGCAGACAGATGAAGAGAGAAACACAAGGATTATAGAGAGACTGATGAAAAAGGCTGCTTTCCTCTCAAACATCCAATACGAACTTCTTGTTGTGCTTTTATTCCAGCTGACTGGAAATATCTAAAAGTTATCTTACACAAATGGATGTGCTGTGGTAGCAATGATCATGTTTTTACTTACTCTATGCCTCTCACCCTTGGAAGCAGAATCTCTTAAAATGTTTTTAAAATGCTAAAAGTTTCCTAAAATTTCTATAACACCAAAAAGGAGGACACTTTGCAAGATACAGTGAAGCTGGAATTAAAAGTGAAAAATAACCCCAAATGTGTAAGCAGTGACAGAAACTTTTCTATTAGGGGTGATATTTAAATTGATTGCCAGGGACTTTTTTACCCTTATAAAGGAAACGTTTCTAATATTTTTAAATGTATGTGTCCCCTTTCATTTATTCAATAAATTAAATTGGAATATTAAGACATTATAGGGCTGTTACCAATCAAATGAAATCAGACAAAATCCATCTCTGCACTGCAGAGTTGGCACAGAAGCCGCATCTGAAGTGGTATTTAGATGTATTTACGCAGACTGTCTATGTCAGGAATATGGACTGTCTGTGTGTGTTTTGCTCCCCATGTGCTCCCATTGACCTAGCTTTCCCTTGTGTGTGACATGCCCATATTTGGTTATTTTCCTGTTCCTGTTCTGGTTGTGTTTGATTGATCTCAGGTGTGTCTCATTAATTCCCTCTTTTAGTTCAGTATTTAAAGTGTGTTCTGCCCCTTGTTTCCTGCCCAGTGTTATACGTCAATTGGTGCTATGTGTGTCACCGGCATGCCTAGTTTTCCCTGTGATTTGGATTATTAAAGACTCTCGTGTTTTGTAACTCCTATGTCTCCTCGTCTCCTCACTCCTCACAGTAGCAGTCGTGACAGAACACTGGACCTACAAAGAAGTTTAGTGGCGTGTTTCCCCTCCGTTTTGATTCCGTGTTTTCTACAGTGTTTTTTGTTTCCATTGTGTTCCCCATGGATCCCCTCGCCTCTAAGTTTACCTCCCTTGCCCGTAAAGACCTTCCCTTCTTGGAGTATGTTGTGGAGTTCAGCCAGCTCGCCATTTTAACAGCGTTCGACGACGCTGCGCTAAACTCCCTGTTCTGGATCGGGGCCAACTACTACCGCCCCATCGACCTCCCAGACACCACCGGACTGTGCTGGAGGGAGGCAATCATCTGGAATCATCGTAGATGCTCTGGAAAGCATCTACCCCGAACCAAAACACACCCAGACCCACAGCCAAGCCCACCATCACCCTGCTGCGTGGAGCAAGAGCCTGAGCCCACCACTGATGGAGCACCAGAGCCCGTCACGACCGACGAGCCATCGCCTAGGAGTGCGACAGAGCTGAGGATCGCCACGGAGCCAGAGCCTCACGGATCGTCCGACCAGGTGCGAGAGCCGGCTACAGCACCCACCACGAGGGAGAAAGCTGTGGACAGCGAGAGCGCGGAGAGGAGCTCCGCCCCCTGCACCGTGGTGACCTCTGTCCCTCCCGTCACTGAGTTTATCCCTATTCCCTCGTCCAGCCCAGAGAGGGCTCCAGTTCCTAAGATTAGCCCAGAGAGAGGGCTCCTGTTCCTGAGTTTAGCCCAGAGAGGGCTCCTGTTTCCCTGTCCATCCCAGAGAGGGCTCACAAATGCCCGCCTGCTCCTGCCTCCTCCATTACTGTCATCTGGCAGCCCCTCTTCTCGCCCTGTGCAGACCCAGATGTAAGTTTTTGGTGTGAGCTCCGCGGGTCTGCCATCCTCCATCGTCACCGTGGCTGGAGAATCCCTTGCCTCCGCCTCCAGCCTCTAAGCCCCGGGCTCCGCCTCGGCCCAGCGGCCCAGCGGCTCCACCATGGCTCCTAGCTCCCTCCTCTCTGCCGTGGCCCATCAGTCCACTGGCTCCACTGGGCTCCCTCGTCCCTCTGGCTCCGCCTTGGTCTGTCGTCGACCATCCTGCACCTCGGGGCTCCACTCCTCCGGCTATGCCTCATCCCTCCGTTCCTCCGGCTCCGTCAGGCTCTTCCTTCCCTTCGGCTCCACCTTGATCCTCTGATGCTCTGGCTCCCCCGCAGCCTTCTGGATCCCCGCCTCCAGTCGATTCTGACTCGCCATCTCCTCACTGGAATGTGCCTTTAGAGAGAAATGCATCTTTAAGGATTACATAATGAAAGAGTTTGTTTTTAATTATTTGAAGAGTTTTATTGAAGACTTTGAATTGTTTCATTTTAAAGTAGTAATTTAAAGCTTTCTAGATATAAGTATCATGTCTGTGAGGAAAATAGGCTATTCGCTGAGTTTCGGTTCATCATTGTGAAGTGCTCTTGTTCAAGACCGAGATGGCAGAAGTGCATCCTGTTTGCTTTCTTTATTTTAAAGCACAACATTTTGTTGTATGCACACAAATAAAAGTAGACCCTTTACAGTGCAGAACAATGTATTACTCTTACCTTTATGAGCAAAAATGACTGCGTATTTTAAATTGTTTTCACTTTTATTAAGAAAAAATGCAAGTGATCGCGTTGGCGCCTCCATGCCCTGTAAAGCATGCTTTAGCTTCCACTCTCCACACAAACAATTGGATTTTAGATTTTTAGTATGCATCTAATAGCGAACATTATATAGGTTAAACATTTAAACTATATACTTGAAGTGTTGTATATCTATAGATTTTATTTAGGCAGTCGTGTTAATGTGAGAAAGGCTAGCAACTCACTGTCGCCGCGGCCACTGGCGTACTAAAAAACAAAAACTGCATTAAAAACAAAAATAATTTTCCATAATAGGTATATTTCTAAATACTTAATAAAGAAACAAAAATAAATAGAAACCACTTTGCCATTAAAAATGTAGGAATTTAGCTCACAACAGGGAAATATGAATAATTAACCATAACTGGTTATAATTAACTATTCATATTTTAGAACCACTGTAGATATTTAGCTGACCACTAAGGGTCAACCGTCTTGTCAATTCTAAAAACGTTAATTTACTGGTTAAGGGAAATAACTTCCTTACAGTACAATTCTACAAAAGCTTGTAGCAAAAATCTAAATGACTAAGTGACTCCAGTTATGAGCAAACAAATGAACAACGTCAAGTGTGATACAAGTAAAGCTTTATTAACTACATAAACACTTAAAAACTAGTCTAACATACTACATAAACAAATAAACTGGTCTAACATCTACATAAACACTTAAACTAGTCTAACATACACTTAAACTAGTCTAACATACACACACAAATACAGTTGGTATAGGAAAGGGTTAATGTTTAGCACTAAAGAAAGAGACATAATGAATGACATTTATGGAACCATTTTGAATATTCAGCCGATCTAAGCCTGAGGGAAAACATCAGATTCTTAGTTCAAACACACCTTGTAAAAAGGTGTAAATGATACTTAATTTATCAATTAATAAGACTAAGTTTGATACCTGCACGTCTCGTCTGAAAAGGATTCCTGATGCAATCTTAAGGCCCAAGATCTTGATGAAGTTGGTTGATTGAGAAAGAACCCGTTTGCGTCAGAGTAACTTGATTGAAGTGGAAAGGACAAGGCCGAAGCCTTGCACAATGCTTTGGTATCCTGAAGCGATTTCTCACATCTTCATCTTAGCATCCGACCGAACCACCGACCGGGGCGGGTCACATGAAGTGTGGCTTTAAGGTCAGAGAAGATCCCCGCATCTCAAGATGGGGTTGTCCAATGAGAAAGTCCGGAATCTCAAGTGGGAGTTCTGCGTTTTATGGCCCTTTGTTAGCATGGTAATTTGCATATGAAACTTGGAATAAAAATTACTAAAGACTGTTAGAACACTAATATGTTGCGTAGGTGAAAACATACAATATACACTCTCAATTAAATCATCCGAATACGAATTCATAGATACTAGACATGGTAGAGTTACTTTCTGTATATGAATGAGTGGTTTATCGTAAGCATGAATAAAAATAGTCTATAATACAACAGATTAATACAAAACAGCAGTAATATACACAATGGCCTGAAGAATATGTGTGTTCATTCAAAGAAAGGTTTTCCTATGAATTAATTAGTAGAAAAGTCAATTTCTGCTCTGCCTCTCCTATGGGGACAAAGAGTGGGTTATTCTACTCACATTCCTGGGGGGTCATAAAACCAGTGATATCATGATTAGTTGTCATGGTGACCAAGGGGGCTTGGTGTCCAGCAGAAATCCTGGCATCCAGTTTATTGAGTGAGGGGACTGTGACGATTTGTTAATCTAATGAATAATTGATTTGTTAAATCAAATAAAAATTAGTGTGTCAGATTGGTCGAGACGCTACAAAAACTAAACTGAACTATTTGTCGGACTTGGGCCGAAGAATTCTGATAAGCTGTCGGACAAGGGCCTAGATTGGAGGCCCTTTGCAGGCCGAAAATGCAAGATTGGTTTGCTGCTGAGGTGAAGACGTGCTCGCTCTTTCTCTGCTGTCTCTTTTAGGCAATAAGGTGAAGCCGTTTTTCATTTAATCCCGTTCCCATTCATGGGGCACTAAATTATTTTCATTCCAATAAAAGATCTATTGGTTTTAAGTGAGAAAATAAAAGTTCTCCATGTGTAATCCTGCAGTTTATTTTTTATTCGAGTTTAAAGTCAGCAATAGTTCCTTCCTCACGTAATCGTATTTTGATCGTGAGTGATGAGGCTTCACGTCACGTGCTTCCCGCTAGACCAATTAGGTGACTGCTTTTCAGAACAACATGTAAACATGAGTCTAAGATGTCTGTGCCCTTGTCATCACTACCGAGTAGTGAAGAAGAATTTATGGCCAGACCTCCTTCAAAACTAAGTAAAATTTATTGTAAACAACGCTATAAGCATCTCATGTCCATAAACAAAGAAAAAAGCAAAGGATTTTACACGCACACAGTGGATACATTCAGAAACGGCTTCAACCGGTGGCTTGGCATGCAGGATGAGAATCAGAAAATAGCAGAAACATACAAACGAATAAGTACATTACTATGGCAGGCAAACACCAGTGGCCTGTAGCACGAAGCCGGTTTCAGTTTTACCCAGGTAAGCACATTTAGTTTGAGCAAACTCTGAGTTTTCGGACTCAAGAAGATGGGTTAGTTTTGAGCAGGTTTCGTCACCATGGTAACTTATGCTACACAGCTACCCTGCTCATTGCATCAGAACATGCAGGTTTTATTCTAGTTTACAGTTTTTCTGAATTGCTAAAACACATTTCTTGAAACCATCACTCATTTTCTCTAAACCTTAAACACAAATCCAAATACTCAAACTACTCTGACTCTTCCATCAAAATCAAACAATCACTGCAAAACAATTTCACTTGCACTCAAAATCAACCGGTGCTCTCAGATCACACACATACAAGTTAATCAAATAAACACTACAGAGCATTCATTAGACACTATACAGAGAAAAATGGAGAACACAGCATCCAGAACATTACAGAAAAAAAAGTATATTGTATTGAGTAAACAATTTTGCAATTCTGTAAAAAAGTATAGTAATTGCAACTAAGGTGAATATGTTGTATAGGCCTACTGTATGTACTGCAAGAACAGTATTGTGCTGAATATTGAATAGTACTGAACGTTTGTATATATTCAGCACTGCTGCAAAAATACTGCAGTCCAACTGCAAAGGCCAAAAAGGTCAAATAAAACTCTAAATGAATAGCATGTTACTGTACACTCAAATACTGTAAGCCTTTTTACAATTGTTGTGGAATTGTAAAATCAGGGTCAATGAGAGATTCATTCTGTCTCAGCATCATGTTTTTGTGCTCGAGTCCGACCTAAGAACTTTTTTTCCACATCACAAGTAAAGTTGTCTTTTTTGCTAGACAAAGAGAAAAAACCCTCTGGTCTGACAGATCCAACATTGATAACACTCTCTAAACCTTACTCGTTCTCTCCTCATCCTCTTCCTCCTCATCCTCCATTTCTTACATGTACTCTTCCTCCTCTCCTTCTCAAATTGTTTCCATCTATTGTTCGTATCATCATTTAGTCACCTGTGCCACTTGTGCACTCTGAGCTGGCTCATGTTTTGTACAGTTGGTTTGATCACATCAATAGAAAAAAGTGTGAACAATTTTGAATCGTGTGTAAACAATGACAACTGTGCTTTACTTGTGTTTAACTTTTGCACATGCATCACAGTGTGAATAAAGGTTGATGCTTAGTTGAATGAAAAATGTGTTTTTAGAGTTTTGCAAAAATAGTGCCAGGAGATTTCAAAATAGAGGCTTACTGCCTAGAAACTAACTGCATGAAAGAGGCTTTAGTCGACAAAAATTGATTTTAGCTATTGAGAATTTGATCAGGAGCTTGGGGTTTAGTGTTTAGCATTCAGAAAAACTGGTGGATTGCAAACCCAAACTGGACCAATCAGCTTTGAGCAAAGTGACATTTATCTGATGCAATGAAGCCACTCCCCCTTATCTCTCACTCCAAATTAAAGCAGCTTACAGTGAAATAATTTTAGAGACAAAATTGCCCGACTTTTGCAGCTACTTATTTATTATATTTATATTATATTAATTGTAATTGTTTATAATGAAGTAAAAAATGAATATTTAAGCTTCGTAATTTAAAGTGATATATATATCTATATATTATATTATAGATATATATAATTATCAGATATATATATATAAGTTATATATATATAGGTATTAAGAACGATATACTATATAAGTATTATAATATTATTATATACTATATTATATTTTCTTTCTGCTGCCAAAATTTTGCTGCAGCAGAAGTGTTTATTCCTGCCTTGTAAATGCATTTAAATTCATTATATTTTTAATAATGACATCTCTTAATCTTCAGCAGAAAAGTTAATTGTGCTGAATCTCGCGAGAAGTGAATCCAAATGACGCTTTGCTGATGCTCTCCACATTCAGTGTGATTGGCTGTTTGCTGCAGGTGTCACACATTCAGGTGCAAGCGCTCCAGAGTTAATAACAAACTCTGGTACAAACTCTGAGTTCTCAGACAACGTTTATATCAAGCTTTGTGAGCCCGGTGAACCTGATCTAAACCAGGTTGGCTTTATCGGATTTTGTCAACTCAAAACTTACTCTGCAACCCAAGTTTGTTCATCCCGCTTCATGCTACAGGCCACAGAAGGACCATCTTTCACAGGCAGAAACGTTGTCAGCAGGTACATAAAAACAAAGTACACACACACGTTGAAAATGTTAGCCATTATGATGGGTACCATGGTACTTCAAATAGGGTATCTCTATTTAACCCTCTGGGGTCTGAGGGTGTTTTGGAAACCTGGAGAAGTTTTGACGCCATGACATTTGTGGGTTTTTTTCAGTATTTAAAAAATTTATATATATTAATGGATAAGGTCTCATAACACTGTATTCAGCACAAACTGGGCTATAATAACATGTGAGCAGCATGAAAATACATTTTTGTGTTTTTGAGAAAATGTGTTATGTGTGGTTAGTGAAAAACAATGTTTTTTAAGTCACTGAAATAAGACCATAAAACACATCCAGAATAATTGTTCACAAGACTTTTGAGAACTGGATGTGGTAGACTAGAGTTTTTACTACAAAAAGATGTAAAAATTATTCTGTTCACTCGTTCACAGAAAACAATATATTGATTTAACATTTGTAAAACATGTTTTGTGATAGAATGCCCTTATGCAAGGGAGTGACAATGCCCATGAATATTTAGTGATTCACACCTGAGAGACAAAGGGCCTCCCATTATGGGCCATCAATATGAATGTGTCTGAGGCAGGTAAGAGAGTGTGAGGAGAGTAAAATAATGTGGGTTTTTGATTATTATTTGTATTTTATTTACAACACAGTATGATAAAAACTATACACAGTGAATTGTCAAGGACACATGAATGAACATACTCATCTGAACACTGAGACTTGAACAGTAACACACCTTTGTGCCAAACATTCATTCATAGTGTTAACACTCACACTACTTTTATATCTTGTGGTTTTATATGTTATAAAACATTAAACAATCATCCTGGCATTGTGAGACATTTAGACAATGAAATGAGACATATTTCCAAATGTTTCACTTGATTTCATACATGTAGTCAGGAATAATAGTTTGGGAAAAGTCTAACTAGTAAAATGTGCACAAGTTGTCACAGTAACACAATATCAACAGATGCAAGTAATCTTAGGCTACTCATCAGAATGATATCCTCCACTGGATCTAGCTGTGCGAGGCATCTCATTGTGTTATTTTTCTGAGGTAATTTCTGGGTTATTTCTCTCAGTGCATCTTCTTCCAGAAACAAAAAAGTATTTTGTACTTAAAAAGTAGTTTGTTTATGGATGATGTGGGCGTTTACATGTCAGTGCATCTCACGTGGTTGTTTAGAATTTGAAAAGCGCGATTAACTCATGGCGTTGGTTTCATACGGATTACTTTAACAGAGAATATTTGTTGGACGTGACTTACTTCATTTAAAAGTAGACATTTCAAGCTTTCTATGCATATATTTCTCATGTCTGTGTGTCAAGTATTAGCAGAGTTCAGGGTGTTTTATTACGTGTCTGTGCAGAGAGGTGACAGGAGAACGAGATGAAGAGAGTGCACCCTGTTTATTTTCTTTATTTTACAAAAGCACATTGTTTTGTGGTTATTATTACTATACACAAATAAAAATAGACCCTTTGCAATTTCAAACAGTTCATTATTCTGATCTGTACGATCAAAAATAAATGGTAGTAGTTTAGTCATAACGCATCAAAAAATAAAGACAGAAAGCACCAGTGTGGGCTTTGACCCCATGGGGTTAATATTTATTGTACAGTCAGAGTCAGATTTGCATGTTGATGTTTTGCATACAGCTACAGCCAGAACACTCAATATTGTTTAACTGCAAACACAGTTTTTATTGAATGGTTATTATTTCAAAATTAATCAAATTATTTTTAACTGAAAAAATTTTGCACTCCGCCTCCTCCACCGCTGTCAGCTGGCAGCCCCTCTGCTCACCCTCACCCCACCATCATTGTGGTGCAAGCCCCGCGGGACTGCCATCCTCCAGTCTCCCTCACCTCCGCCTCCGAAGCCGGGACTCCGCCTCAGTCCGTAGACCCAGTGGCTCCACCTCGGCTCCTAGCTCCCTCGCCTCCACCGTCACCCATCAATCCATCAGCTCCACCAGGTTCCCTCGTCCCTCCGGCTCCGCCTTGGTCGGGATGTCAACCCGCCATCGCCTCTGGACTCCTTTCCTCTTGCTGCGCCTCGTCGCTCTGTCCCACCGGCTCCGTTGGGCTCCTTCCTCCCGCCAGCTCCACCTTGGTCCTCAGTCGCTCCGGCTCCGCCGCGGATCTCTGGATCTCCGCCTCGGTCGCCAGAGCCCGAGGCTCACACCCTGGCCCCCCGCCCCCCCCCCCCCCCACCCTCCAACCCCGGATCCTCGGCATCTCCCTGGCTCGTTGGCTCTCCGTCTCCGCCTCGGGCTCCTCCTCCACCTGCTCCGCTGCCGTTGGTCGGCCCCCTGAAGTCAGCAGCTATCCCTCCTCCATGGCTCCTCCCACCGTCGGCTCCACCGTGGGCCGCTGTTATGGCTGTGGCCTGGGTCCCACCTGGCTCCTCCTGTCGTCTCCCTGGCTCCTCCCTCCTTCGTCACCCCCCTGGTCTCTGTCTGCCGGCCTCCTCTCGGTTATCCGTCCTCTGCCGGAGCCTCCGCCTATCATGTCTGCCTGCCAGCCCTTTGCCTTCCCCTGTCTCCATCCCACATCCACTCCTTAGTCCTCCTCCTAAGTCCCGCTCCGTCCCTCCCTCTGTCTCCATGGCGCAAGGATGCGCCTTCCGGGAGGGGGGTGATCTGTCACACCCCTGTGAACTGTCGATTGTGGTTCCTCCCTCTGTGTCCTTATTTGGTTGTTCCTGTTCTCATTATCAGTTAATCCCCTCATTGTGCTCACCTGTATGCCCCTCGTTATCTGCCCTAAATCAGTTCATGTCTCTTGTATTCGAGTTTTGTCGGTTATTGTGAATGTTACCCAGAGTGTGTGTCTACCTGTATGGATTTCCTGTTGTCAATTTATTAAATGTTATTGGTTCACGAAACCATTTAAAGAGGCGCAATCAGCGGTCACGAGAGTCAGCGCAATTCACTTTTCATAGTCATATATTTTCTTTCTGCTGCCAAACTTTTGCTGCAGCAGAAGTGTTTATTCCTGCTTTGTAAAGTAAATGCATTTAAATTGATAAACTTTTTAAAAACGACATCTCTTAATCCTCAGCAGAAAAGTGAATTGCGCTGACTCTCACGAGAAGAGAATCCAGCTGACGCTTTGCTGATGCTCTCCACACGTTCCCTGTGATTGGCTGCAGGTGTCACACGTTCAGGTGCATGCGCTCCAGAGTTAATCACAAACTCTGGTTCAAGCTCTGAGATGACAGAGAACGTTTATATTGAGCTTGGAGCCCAGTGAACCACCTGATCTAATCCAGGGCCCATATTCACAAAACATGTTATCTTACCACTAAGAGTTCTCCTAAATAGCAGTAAAAGTTATTAGCTAAGAGTTTTCTCTTAAAAACAATGCTGCTGAGACAAATTTTTACTAAGGAATAGACAGAAGTCTTAAGCTAAGAGTAAGGGCGGGGTTGACCTTGTTGCTATGGATGATGTCAGCATGCTTACTAACTTTGCACACAGTGATTGGCTGATAGTCTGTCAGAGATTTATTCATAGAAATATTGTAGAGCACGATATTATGTTGCCATTTTCAAATAAAAGTTTTAAAATAAAAATGATAATTGCCACATTCAAATAAAGATTTTAAAATGCAGGCAAAATGTCTCTAATTAAACAAGTATATGTTCAGTTAATTGTCAGTCTTTTACATGTGCTTCTCGTAAACAATTAGCGGATATGCATATAAACAGCCTTTTAATTAACAGAGTAGAATAATCATGAATGACAGTAAGACATGCAAACGTAAAAGAAAACAAAACTGGACGCAAGAACAGCTGTTACATCTTGCCCAACTGGTTAATGAAAACAAAGATATAATCAAAGTTAAATTTGGAGTTGGGGTAACCTCCAAAACCAAAGGCGATACCTTTTTTTTTTTTTTTTTAAAAAGGCATTATCATCAACTGGTTTCTAAAATGTTTACTTTCCGAGGCAGATTGCCGGCAACAGCCATTTTAGAATAGTTTGTGGCTTGGTCTTAGTGACTTAAGAGTCCTCTTCACTACTCCTAACATTTCACAGATTTAGGAGCTAGTTTTAGTGCTCAAACGCTTTGTGAAATACTCTTAGAGCAAAAAATTGACACGGCCATTATTTTTAAGATTTTCTTCTAAATCGGCGAGTTATGAGCTACTTTTAGCCTTAAAATGTTTTGTGAATATGGGCCCAGGTTCCTTTATTGGGTGTGTCAAACTCAAAACTACTCTCAACTCTTGAGTGTTAATCCACTCGTGCTACAGGCCACAGGTTCTTGACAGTTTACATTTAGTCATTTAGCAGACGCATTTATCCAAAGTGACTTAGAAATGAGGACAATAGAAGCAATCAAAACTAACAAAAGAGCAACAATATGTAAGTGCAAATGACTAGTCTCGTTAGCCGTAAGGCTGATTTATACTTCTGCGTCGGACCAACGCCGTAGGCTATGCGTCAGTTTTCATTTAAACTTCTGCATCGTTGTCCGCGTCAACGTGCAGTACACATGCAAACCGCTAGTCTGCAGTGTCCACAAAAGCCGAAGAAGAAGTGGCTCGTCGGAGAAGCATTATAGCCGTGATGGCGGCAAATAAATATCAAATCATTATTTAAAACTAGAAAAAGGAGACAGCAACGGAACAGGAGATGATGGCATTCTTTCAATCTGCACAAGGACTTGTTCCACGGCAGATCAACATTGTTTGTTGCGGACAACTACTGATGTATAATGCTATGTAGTATAATAAGACACTTGTTCTTTGCTTTGTTTTATTTTATATAAGAAGGTGTAACATTAAAATATATTAAAGTGCACATAAACGCACATAAAACTCAAGTCCATATGGAGGGAGGGGTTCTTGCAGACCACATCACAGCGCTTGCGGTCTGCGTAGAATTGACGCGCTGTTAGATTTTTGGAGAGGTGCACGTCAGGCTACGGCGTATGGGTGTGCGTCTATGCGTAAGCTACGGCGTTGGTCCTCCGGACACAGAAGTATAAATCAGGCTTAACGCGGTACACGTAGCAAGGTTTTTTTTATTTATTTTTTTTTTTTTTTAAGATATCATCACCCATTCAAAATATTTAAAGGCCAACAAAGATATTTTAATGTTCATGGCAGACACCCATTTAAAGTGGATTGCTTTGGTTTAATATGATTTTTTAACAGGCCGGTGGTCGCATGTGAACAGAGGCGGACTGTAACTAAGTACATTTACTTGAGTATTGTACTTAAGTACACTTTTTGAGTATCGGTACTTTACTTGAGTATTATTTTTTCTGGGAACTTATGACTTTAACTTCACTACATTTGAAAGACAAATATTGTACTTTTCACTCCACTACATTCCTATCAAGATCCTCGAAGTAGAAAGTCGTTACTATGTAGCAGCTTTGAAAGTCAGTGGGTGATTTTTTTTTCTTCTCTAAAACTTGACTTTCTTTTTTTCAGACAGTTTATCAGTAATCACTCTTGTAGGGCTACATGAAGAGATTTCCCAGCATTTTTTGAACACTGACCAGCTGCAAATGTGATATTTATTTACAACAATTCAATAATAAGAAGTTAATATTGTGGTATATATTAGACACAATATTGTCTGATTTTGCTAAATTGTGTAGGTGAAAATATTACCTATAAAGCCACAGAAGAACTGTTGTGCGTCTCCTAATAAAACACAATAGGTGTTGGACTGAAGCAGCACTGCACAGACTGTTCTGTATATGATATCAAAGTACTGCGAGAGCGATTAGACAGCATTTAAAAAAAAATTTGTTTTGATGTCAAATAAGTCTTGCTGTTTTGCTTTTTTGTTAAAGCAGTGTTGCTGTTGTAAAGTTATACAGCTACAGTTGTGTTGCTGGGTTTTAAAGCAGGTTTGATTTTTTTTTTCTTATCACTCTGTATTTACAGGATTTCACTGTCCACTCTGTTCAAATGTGGATGACTGGCTACACATAGATCTGTGCACGCACTGTCAGAGCTGTGTGAGATCACTACCATCCTGCTTTTGTGGGGCTGGGTAGGGGTGTTCAATCATTTTTTTTAACATTCTAAAAGCTCTTTATTCCAAATATACTACAAGTTAGTCAGTGTATTCAGCAGGTGTAATGTATTCTAAGTTGCTTCAGAAGTATTGTAAGTACTACTACGTGCATTGACATAAAAAAGGAAATTTACTTTTGTTACTTAAGTACTTTTAAAAGTAAGTACTTCTGTACTTAAGTAAAAATCTGTCTTTACAAATTTTACTTGTAACTTGTTACTTTCACTCAAGTAATGGAGTTGAGTACTTTATCCGCCTCTGCATGTGAAGAATGAATAAGCTAATCTTGTGAGAAAAGAAGGTACAATTAAATATAAAAGGGCTGCATATGATGGCAGGCAGATGGCAGGTGAACTGAAACATTGAATATCAGTGCTTCCCAAATGAAAGAAGACGGGTTGAATGAATGAAGACACTGCTGTGTGTATTGTTTGATTCTTCTTATCTTAGCAGAAAGCAAAGGTTGTCACTAGTGGTGGAACACAAAGTACAGGGCATCCAGAGCTGTTGGGGGGCCCACAAAAATAACTTGGGGGATAAATTATTGTGCATCACTAGGACCACAATATGGGTGACACAATAAGATATACTGTGCAGGGGTCTCAGAAAACCTAGCAACACCACTGTGGCCCAGACTCCCAAGAAGAAGTGTTTATAACAATAACACACCCCTTCTAAACAGTACCCCATTCTTCACTTTGTAACAATAGCAGAACCCTTTTTATTTTTAATTAGAACCCTTTTCATAAGGTTTCATAAAGAACCATGCTTTAAAAGTGCTACACAGTAAAACTAAATAAATAAATAAAATAATAATCAATACAATACAAATAGATGATCTAAAATTAAAATATCCTTAAATAAACAGTCAAATGACTACAGCTATGGGGGGGGGGGGGGGGGGGGGGAGGGGGGGGGGGGGGGGGGGGAGGGCGGCTGCCAAATAAATGCCATAAAATTAATTTGTATTTTAATATTACAATTTTTACAAGATATTTTACTTTAATTCTGTCAGGACCACATATGCTGGCAAAATGTTTGACACTTGAGGGAGCAATAGTCAGATTGGTTGATTCTGGTCTGGTCATGGCCAGAATTGTATCAGTAGGACTAGAGATCGCTGAGCAAAGCTTAACGATACAGCAGATGTTGAGGCCTGGGGCCGATAAACTAACGCAATGCGCTTAATTTTTGTTTTTTTTTGTTAGCCGTACCTTTTTTAGCTGAAAGTTGTTGTTTTTTTTACAGTTTAAAATTGTTATGGATTCTTCCATGTTTGAATTAAGATATTTTATTTTAATTTTACGGTTTTTGTCTGGCTACTGCAAGTAATTTGACTGGTTTTTTTTTGTTTTTTTTACAAGGGAGTGTAAAACCCTTATTTTAGTAAGTAATTAACTATAATTGCTCTCTTTACAGTTACAAATGACCTGCTCTTATCATCTGATCATGGTTGTATCTCTCTAATAGTGCTACTGGATCTTAGCGCTGCGTTCGACACTATTGACCACGACATTCTTTTGAATAGACTAGAAAACTTTGTTGGCATTAATGGAAGTGCATTAGCATATGGTTCAAATCGTACTTATCTGACCACCATCAATTCGTAGCAGTGAATGAAGAGGTATCATATTGATCACAAGTGCAGTATGGAGTACCTCAAGGCTCGGTACTATGGCCGTTACTTTTCACGCTTTACATGTTACCCTTGGGAGATATCATCAGGAAATATGGTGTTAGCTTTCACTGTTATGCTGAGGATACTCAGCTCTACATTTCTTCACGGCCTGACGAAACATACCAATTTTGAAAAACTAACGGAATAATAGTCTAAATAAAAAAGTCTTGGATGACGATTAATTTTCATTACTGCTAAATTCTGAACAGAGAGTGTTTAATTATAGTACTAAAACTGCACTTAATAAACCGGAACACTGTCTAACACTTGATGGGCTCTGTCAATTCTTCGTCCTCAGTTAGGATCCTAGTGTGCTATACGAAACGTTGATAGCAATCCTTTCCTTTGAAAGCACCGTTTCTACTGTACTTGTAAACTGCATTTTTATCTCAAAAATATATCTCAGGCTAAGACCTGACTACCTATGCTCTCAATGTCAATGCACAAACGATTAATTCTGCGTTCGGCCCTCAATTATATTAGTGTCATGCTTTATTGGGTGGTTGTTCTGCGCGTTTAATAAACAAACTCCAGCTGGTTCAAACATGCAGCAGCTAGAGTTCTTACTAGAACCATGAAGTATGACTATATTAGCCCGGTTCTGTCAACATTGCACTGGTTCCCTATTAAACATTGTATAGATTTTTAATTCTTGCTTATTACTTATAAAGCCCTTAATGTTTTAGCACCTCAGTATTTGAACGAGCTTTTATTGCATTATAGTCCTCCAGGTCTGCTGCGTTCTCAAAACTCTGTCAATTTGATAATACCTAGAATATCAAAAACAACAGCGGGTGGCAGATCCTTTTCATATTTAGCGCCCAAAACTAGAACAATCTACCTAGCGCTGTTCGGGAGGCAGACACACTCTGTCGGTTTAAATATATATTAAAGACCAATCTCTTTAACCTGGCATACACATAAAACACAATCACTTTTCTATAATTCAAATCCGTGAGCTGCTTATTTGAAACCGAACGGCGGGAACACTTCCCAAACACCCCATTACTTGCTACATCGTTAGAAGATGGCATCTACGCTGATATCTAGTTCGTTTTCTTTTCTTATTCCGAGGTCAACGAGCCACCATATCCATCTGTATCCAGATAGATGGTCACTGCAGTCCACCCGGATCTAGTACATATACACCTCAGCTGGTGGATCACACCTAGAGATGACGCTCTACGCCCGAATGTCAGCGGAGACCAGACACTAGATGATCCCCAGGACAGATCCCAGTAAGCCTGTCTCCTCACTGCCTGTCCTGACTCCTGACAAGATCACAGGAAGCAGTTGAGTCCTTTGCTCAATGTGACTTTGCTGCAGCCTGGATTTGAACTGCTGGTATTGTCTGGCCAGAGGAGAACTGCCCCCCGACAGAACCTGGCTTCTGCCAAGGTTTTTTCTCCATTTTGTCACCAATGGAGTTTTGGTTCCTTCTCATTGTCGCCCCTGGCTTGCTTAGTTGGGGACACTTAATTTCCAGCGATGTCGTTGCCGATTGCACAGATACTATTTAAACTGAACTGAGCTGGATGATGACATCACTGAACTGCCTTTAACTGGAAATGACTCTTTGTTATTGTCTTTTTGCATTATTGACAAACTATTTTCCTAATTAATGCTGTACATTTGCTTTGACACAATCTGTATTGTTAAAAGCGCTATATAAATATAGCACATCCTGATTTTGCCAAGTCCTAGTTGTCCTGAGACCAATATTTTTTTTATGACCCTGGGACAACAACTGCCTCAGCCAATCAAAATGTATGACGCCATCACTACGTGCCCCCCTGCAGAGTCTGCCAAAAAAAAGTTAAGCCCCTTTCGCAAATAAAAAAAACAACAAAAAACTGTGCAGTGTGCACCGCACCGTTGTACCAGTGAATAGCGCATGTAAAAAGGTAAGACCATAGCTTTTTTATTTCTCTTATCAATTTATATCAGTATATTCATGATAGTAACATTCATAGTTGTTTTTAGATTTGTGTTTTTTTCTAGCACCGAAGTTTTAACACTAGTTTGCATTGGCAAGTTAGCCTAAATAGCTGTTCCTACCAGTCTAGACTGATGTAGGCTACTGTAAACTTTATGGCTCCAGTTAAAACAATCTAATAAGTATTTGAAATTGATTTTTTATAGTGTGCCTATCGTTAGCTATAAAAGGGCTGCGATCATAGTGGCCTTTTGCGAGCTTGTTTTCTGCCGGTTTATTAGCGCTCGCACTGCTGCCACCGCAAATTTTCCTAATATTTCTGTCGTTAGCATATAAGTTACTGTGCCGCTGCCGATTTCTGTTGCATCTGTTGTTGTCGCGTCCAGTTGCATTCAAAGACAAACGCCCGAAATGTATGGAATAATTTTTGTTTCTTTATTATTCAATCAAACATTGTGTTTGAGAGTAAAACTAGTTAATTAAAAATGAAAAGATTGCAAAAAAAAAGTCTTAAGGCTCAAAAATAAAGAAATTGATTAAATTATTTGCAGTGCGTATAAATCTTTGAAAATCTTTATTTTTCTTTGTGCACTTCAAACACTTTTCATCGCGGTACCACAAATGTGACTCTTTTCTGCAGTCTTTTTTTGCGGGTCTAAAACTTTTGTTTGCAAGTTGAAAAGTTTTGCTTGCGAGTGAAGCTGTCTCTCAGTGGGCGGTCTCTACCCACCAGGATGAAAGGCCTTTTTCTGTTGGTCACTCTCGAGTGAAGTCACAGGTTGACCACGCCCACTACGTTTCCCCGGAATCCCCGCCACTGCCACCGCAGTCTGACAGAAGAGCGAGCGAGGTTGTATCATGGCGAGCAACAGGTCGTTTACTGGGTAAGATAACTAACTTAACATCTTAAACACAGTGACAAGTGAATTTAATTATTATCTCCTCTCATGCTCTCCTATCTAAATACGTAACGTTAGCTAAGCCCGTTGTAGATTTGATTAGCCAACAGTATAGCTAGCTGCCAGAGCCCCCAATAGTAAAGCGTCAGGCCAATATTTTCAGAGATTATAGATTATTATAGCTCCAGTGAAGTAAGGTGAGTAACACGCATCAAATCACTAGCCCATTTGGCGGGTTATGATTCATAAATTATGACCACATGAACACTCATTCGCGGCACCCAACAGCTGTAGTTTGCCATTCAAAGTTTTCTAAAATACAATTTGGGACCGATGTCTGTAGATTATGACTTCAACCTAGTCTACAAGACTGTGTATTTTAATAACAGGTTTGTTTTGTACTATCTAAGACCTATGCAATGACAATTGCAAAACTTGTTACTTCAGTAGTAAGGATTGATATTCAGGATTTGTCAGCCAGTACCACTGTAACCTTGCAGACTTTGCTTTGAAGACCTTTAAATTTACTAACTTCCACATTTCAATATGCCCCTGACTTCTAAGGGGTGTTTTTATTTGTGACTACTCCAAACAGCCAAGAATTCTATCAGTAGAACATCACATTTTTCTTTTCTGTTTGCAGGAAGAAGATTTGGTGTTGATGGAGGAGGCAACATCTTCAAGGCAAAACCTTAGACCTCATTCAACATCATCCAATGTTGCAATCACCCTCAGGAGGTACACAAGCAAAAGCCAAATTGAACATGGTCAATTATTGTCAATTCCTATTTTACAAAATTTGCCCTGCATACATTTTTGTCTTTAATGTGTAGGCACTTGAAGACCAGTGTCCAATATGCACAGGAACATTTCCAGTGTCAGAAGTAGAACTATGAAGGTATTTTTGGTGCAAAACAACTGAGTGACCGTGACAGCGGAATTTGTAGTTGTAGAGAATAGCCACACATGTGTATCAGTAAATCTGAAGTCACAGACAAAAGTTGCAAACTTGTAGATATTTTTTTCTCTCCCACAAACACAACACAACAGTTACACGTTCTTGAATCCTTCACTGCAGGTGCACAAATCCTAGTCTACGAATCACAAATCAAGAAACTCGTACGCTCACAAGTTTTGCTACTATTGCTGCAGTGAATATGGTGCAAAACACATTCACACACCTGCATCAAAAAATGTGAAGTCACGGACGAGTTTTGTGCATCCGCAAATCAGTTTGTGAATTCTTGCAATGAGATTTGCACGCTTGTAGAATGTTTTCTTACATATATATTTTTTTCTTGGATGCTTTTTCTAGCACAAACACAAGTGCATAACTACCAGGCGTGAATCTGCTGCTACGATTCTCAAACATTTGTTTTTCCGCTTGGCAAATGACAATTTTCACGGCTCTCTTCCCTTAAGCACCGCCTATCTGTTTGTAATGGTGCAACAGTGCCTTTGTGCATCTGTAGAGGCACGGCGCGCCTGTTTCAGAGAGAGCCGCGAATTTTCAGCCAATCGAGGCTCATTTTGGTACGCTGAAACACTCCCTCCGAGTAGTTTTAGCCACAACCCCGAAAAATCGCGAGCTGCGAGCATCTTGACAGCGACAAGTATCAAAAAAGGTACGTGTTTTTTTCTTTCTGAAATCATTTGTTTTTTAGCTTAAATATAGCTACGTTGGTAAACGGTGTTTCTTAGTTAGGTTAGCAAATCTTATTTCACGAAGGGTAAGCTAACGTTAGCCTACCTGCACTGTTAATTGTGCTATTCAATCGTCTCGTATTAAATTACACTGTCTAATATAACGATTTATTCCTTGTATTCTGTTATGCTTTACCTTATAGAAAAATGACAGATCAGGGTGCATCTTCACAGGTGAGTAAGTTAAAACCAAGGGTACCATGTTTTTTTTCTTTGGTGAATAGTAATTTTTATTGGGATAGCCTACTATAGTAAACTAAAGGTAATTTACAGCAGGCAATCTATAGTAGGTAATTTGCCTAGTAATTATTACTTTCAGTGTTGGGTAGGATTACTAATTATTTTAGTTATCTCAGTTTTCATTCCTTTGAGAAAACTTGTTTTGTGATTTGGCTCAATATCTATAGATATTTACCTACTATAGATTGCTGCTGTAAATTACCTTTAGTTTACTTTTAGTTTTCTATAAGGTAAAGCATAACAGAATACAAGGAATAAATCGTTATATTAGACAGTGTAATTTAATACGAGACGAGTACCACTGTAACCTTGCAGATACTTTGCTTTGAAGACCTTTTAATTAACTAACTTCCACACATTTCAATATGCCCCTGACTTCTAAGGGGTGTTTTTATTTGTGACTACTCCCAACAGCCTAGAATTCTATCATTACATCATCACATTTTTCTTTTCTGTTTGCATGAAGAAGATTTGGTGTTGATGGAGGAGGCAACATCTTAAAGGCAAAACCTTAGACCTCATTCAACATCATCCAATGTTGCAATCAACCTCAGGAGGTACACAAGCAAAAGCCAAATTGAACATTGTCAATTATTGTCAATTCCTATTTTACAAAATTTGCTGAATACTACTATAGATATTTACCTACTATAGATTGCCTGCTGTAAATTACCTTTAGTTTACCTTTAGTTTTCTATAAGGTAAAGCATAACAGAATACAAGGAATAAATCGTTATATTAGACAGTGTAATTTAATACGAGAAGATTGAATAGCACACTTAACAGTGCAGGTAGCCTACCGTTAGCTTACCTTCGGGAAATAAGATTTGCTAACCCTAACTAAGAAACACTGTTTACCAAAGTAGCTATATTTAAGCTATAAACAAATGATTTCAGAAAGAAAAAATAGCCACGTAACTTTTTTGATACTTGTCGCTGTCAAGATGCTCGCAGCTCGCGATTTTTCGGGGTTGTGGCTAAAACTAGGGGGCGTGTTTCAGGCGCCCAAATGAGCTCTTCTGATTGGCTGAAATTCTCTGCTCTCTGAACAGTGCGCGCCGTTGCCTCTACAGATGCACAGATCACTTTTGCACCATTTATCACACAGTTAGGCGGTGCATAAGGGAGAGAGCGTGAATCTTGTCATTTGCAAGCGAAAAACAGTTTTTGAGACTCGTAGCAGCAGATTCACACCGTTGTAGTTGTGCACTTGTGTTTGTGCTAGAAAAAGCATCCAAGAAAAAAATATATATGTAAGAAAACATTCTACAAGCGTGCAAATCTCATTGCAAGAATTCACAAACTGATATTGCGGATGTACAAAATTCGTCTGTGACATTTTTGATGCAGGTGTGTGAATGTTTTGCACCATACTCACTGTAGCAATAGTAGCAAAACATGTGAGCGAACGAGTTTCTTGATTTGTGATTCGTAGACTAGGATTTGTGCACCTGCAGTGGAGGATTCAAGAAGGATGTACTGTTGGTGAGGTGTTGGTGATGGAGTAGTACAAAAAAATATTCTGCAAGAGTGTGTGTGGCAACTTTTGTCTGTGACTTCAGATTTACTGATACACATGTGTGGCTATTCTCTAGAACTACAAATTCCGCTGTCACGGTCACTCAGTTGTTTTGCACCAAAAATACCTTCATATAGAACTGCCATGCCAGCTTTTGTGGAGAAAGGTAATGGTAACAGTGACTCACATTAAAGCGTAAAAACACCTAAAAACAAGCTTAAAAAAACATCTAAAAGGGACACTTAGAATGGCGTCACTGATCACAACATTTGGCTTATTGTTTTAAGCTTCTAATATACATATAATTTTTTTAGTTTATTTTACAGACGCTCCAAGGAAGGTGATTTCAAAGGATGTGACAGGGCTTCCTTGTTTTGACGTTTCCACACTTTAGACCTGTTCTCGTGACGATGTCTGTGCTGGCTGCCGGACGAATCCATCCTCCTCACTGTAAAATACTAAATAAAATTATACTATATTGTCATAGAAAAACAATAATGCAAATTTTTCAGCATCAGTCCTCCCGTCTTAATGTCATCAACAATCTGGCTTATTTTTTGGCTCACTCCAACATTATTATCGAGTGTGAAAACAGTTGTGTACATTTTGTTTCAGGATTCTTTGATTAATAGGTGAAAGTGTGTATTCAAACAACATCACTTGTCATCTTAAATCGCAACCGCTTTTGTAATAAATGATCACACTTAATAAGAATGAATGAATTCAAAAGTCTGGGGGTCCGGTAAGACTTTTTTGGGGGAAAGAAATTAAGTAAATTAATACTTTTATTCAGCAAGGATGCATTAAATTGATCAAAAGTGACAGTAAAGACATTTATACTGTTAATAAGGAAGAGTTACCCATATGTTGTTTTATGTGAAGTTTACGGTCATACTTCATCATCAAAGAGTTAAAAAAAAAGATTTTTTTACACACCATTGACAATAAATACATGTTTGCTTGAGCAGCAAATCAGCATATTAGAATGTATTGCTGAAGATCATGTGACACTGAAGACTGAGTAATGATGCTGAAAAGATCGCTTTGGGGGGGGGGGGGGGATCACAAGCATATTAACCATTTCTAACATGCATTTGAATAGACCATGTACTGGTCAGTATTTCACAATATTATTGTTTTTACTGTACATTTGATCAAATTAATGCAGCTTTGATAAGCAGAAGAGACTTGTCAAAAAAAACATTTTTAAAAAACGTAATGTTTCCAAACAACTTTGTGTGTGTATACTGTATATGTATATATATAGGATACCTTTTGTAGTTGATCTTGTTAGTTACCTTTGCAATATACTGTTTTGGAAACCAATGCCTGAACATAGTCGGTAGGTTTACCATGAGATATGATATACCAAATCAGGAGCATCTTTTTAGGTGTTTTTATCTTCAAATGTAGTCCCTAGATTTTACATACCAAGTTTACCTTTCTCCACAAAAGCTGGCATGGCAGCTCTACTTCTGACACTGGAAATGTTCCTGTGCATATTGGACACTGGTCTTCAAGTGCCTACACATTAAAGACAAAAATGTATGCAGGGCAAATTTTGTAAAATAGGAATTGACAATAATTGACAATGTTCAATTTGGCTTTTGCTTGTGTACCTCCTGAGGTTGATTGCAACATTGGATGATGTTGAATGAGGTCTAAGGTTTTGCCTTTAAGATGTTGCCTCCTCCATCAACACCAAATCTTCTTCCTGCAAACAGAAAAGAAAAATGTGATGTTCTACTGATAGAATTCTTGGCTGTTTGGAGTAGTCACAAATAAAAACACCCCTTAGAAGTCAGGGGCATATTGAAATGTGGAAGTTAGTTCATTAAAAGGTCTTCAAAGCAAAGTCTCTGCAAGGCTGCAGTGGTACTGACTGACAAGTCCTGAATATCAATCCTTACTATTGAAGTAATACGTTTTGCAATTGTCAGTGGACAGGTCTTAAGGATAGTACAAAACAAACCTGTTATTAAAATACACAGTCTTGTAGACTAGGGTGAAGTTAGAATGTACAGACATCGGTCCCAAATCGTATTTTAGAAAACTTTGAATGGCAAACTACAGCTGTTGAGTGCCGCGAATGAGTTAAGTGTTCATGTGGTCATAATTTATGAATCATAACCCGCCAAATGGGCTAGTGATTTGATGTGCGTTACTCACCTTACTTCACTGGAGTTATAATAATCTATAATCTCTGAAAATATTGGCCTGACGCTTTACTATTGGGGGCTCTGGCAGCTATACTCTTGGCTAATCAAATCTACAACGTGCTTAGCTAACGTTACGTATTTAGATAGGAGAGCATGAGAGGAGATAATAATTAAGTTCACTTGTCACTGTGTTTAAGATGTTAAGTTAGTTATCTTACCCAGTAAACGACCTGCTGCTCGCCATGATACAACCTCGCTCGCTCTTCAGTCAGACTGCGGCGGCAGTGGCGGGGATTCCGGGGAAACGTAGTGGGCATGGGTCACTTCCTGTGACTCACTCGACAGAGTGACATTAGATGAAAAAGGCCTGTGTATACCTGGTTTATAGACCGGTGCGCCACTGTAGATGCAGCTTCCCCAAGTCGGCAAGCAAAACTTTTCACTTGCAAACAAAGTTTTCGACCCTCAAAAAATAAACGGCATGAAAAGAGTCACATTTTGTGGTACTCGCGATGAAAATGTTTGAATCGCACAAAGGAAAAATAGAAGATTTTCAAAGATTTAGTTTAAACGCCCCTGCAAATAATTGATCCTTTCTTTATTTTTGATCCTTAAACTACTTTTTTTGCACTCTTTTATTTTTTAAAATTCCAAAAGAACTATTTTTACACCTCTCAAACACATAATGTTTTGATTGAATAAAAAGAACAAAAATGATTCCTAGAAATGCTGAACAAAACAGCGCTCAGTTTTGTGAAGACCAACTCACTCGGTCCAACACAGACAGTATTTGTTACGTCTAACATGTGAATTCGTGCGAGATCCAGGTAAGAAAGCGATTGATTAGATTATTGATTCAATTCTCTGGTTAACATATGAATATGATTACCTCGAAGGTCATCACTGTGATTTATTCTGTACATATATCTGGTATATATAACATATGATGACTCACAAGTGTTCATACACTGATTTTATATTTCTGTTACCACCTACGCATGAACGTACTGATGACCGTCCGAGTCATATGCACTGATTTTATTTCTGTTACAACATGAATATGATGCCTCAAGGAAGTCATCATGCTTTATTGGTTACACATGATTGATGACCCTCAATGTCATCACCTGAATTTATTCTTTTAATTTGTTACCTCCAAGGCTCATCACTGACTAATCTGGTTACATCGAATATGACGCCTCAAGTCATCAATTGGCGTGTTTTATTTCTGTTACGACAATTATGAATATGATGACCTTCCCCCCAAGTCTCACTGATTTAGATTCTGTTACACTTATGACTATGATGGAACCTCAAGTCAAACACTGATATTATTCTGTTACACACATGGAATAGTGATTAAAAAACTGCTCCGGCCTGCTCAAGTCATCACTGATTTATTGTTACACATGAATATGATGACCTCAAGTCATCACTGACTGTTGTACAAAAGGAAAGAAAAATATTCTCTGTTAATGATGGTTTGTACCCTCAGTCATCACTTACGTTGTTCTGTTCCATCTGCTGGGAGAGAATATACACCCTCTCACAAGTCATCAATCGTTTTTTAATTCTGGTTTACATTGAGTATAAGTTGGCCGGGTCGGGGAAGGACCTCAAGTCATCACTGACTGTTTAGTTGTTTACATATGTAACTATGTTGATCTCTCAATCTACTGTTTTGATGGTTTAATTTTTGTTAACAATCTAATGTATATGAATATGACGACCTCAAGTCATCACTGATTTATTCTGTTAATATGTTGACCTCAAGTCATCACTGATTTATTGTTACAAAGACAAGAAAAACATAATACTGAATGACCTCAAGCCTAATCACTGATATTTATTCTCGCTCCTTTCCTGTGTTACACAGGATGAACTTATGTATGAACCTGGCTTTGCCTCGATCGCAAGTCATGCACCTGATTTATGTCATGTTACTGCGCCGTAGGGCGGCTTCTAACTTCGCCTTGCGACCGTCAAGTCATGCACTGAGTTTTATAGAAGGTCGGATTAACTACTGACTTGACGAGCCTCAGAACATCACTGATTTATGCTTCGTGGGGTTTACATATTGAATCATTATTATATACGAGCTTCAAGTCATCAAACTTCAATTTTATTTTAGTTTTTTCTGTTACATATTGAATATTGTTTGACCCCGAGTCTGCCAATTGCATCACTGATTATTTTGTTACACTAATGACTATGATGACCCAAGTCCTCAATTGGTTATATTTCTGTTAACACATGATGAATAATATGAGACCTTAAGTCATCACTGCCCTTATTCTGGTCGTGCATATGAATTATGTTGACCAAATCATCACTGACTTATTTCTGGTTACATATGAATATGTTGACCTCAAGTCATCACTGATTTATTCTGTTACATATGAATATGTTGACCTCAAGTCATCACTGATTTATTCTGTTACATATGAATATGATGACCTCAAGTCATCACTGACTTATTCTGTTACATATGAATATGACGACCTCAAGTCATCACTGATTGACTGTTTAGGCTTCAGAATTCTGTTCATTAGTAATAATAGATGACTGCGATTAGTCAAGTCCTCACGGTGATTACTTTGAGGATGAATTTCTGTTAGCTTATGAATATGATACCGATCACATTCATAACTGATTTATTTCTGGTATACGTATGAATGACTCGATGACCGAACTCAGGTCATCACTGAGACCCCTTAAGGTAGATTCTCTGTTACCATGCGAAAATGTCAATTTGCATGGACACAAAACAGGAATAAGAAGACTCAGCGTAGTAATGGGAGACTGGCAACACCTTAAATGTTTTCCACCACCCAACTCTACACCAATCCTTCAGTGGGCCGTCTCTTGAACAAAATCTCGGGATCCAAATTCCCGAATCAATACATTGTTGCTAGGCAAAAAGGATGCCTTTCTTTCCCACACCTCGTGGTTATGTAATGGAAAAAAGACTGTGTTCTAGAGGTCAAAGCGGACTAGATCTATCAGTAAACAAACTGTCTGTTACTTCTGTATTTAAAGGGCGCCAAGTGACCAAGAGCACACAATGGAAGGTATGATTTCACTGCATTTAATGTAATTTAGCAATGTTTCGTTTCCTCAGTATATACCTTGCTGATGGTTGGGGGGATGGGTTGCTTCTCCGTAAGCTACATGAGAAGCAACTTATTTCACACCATGTTGTTATAAACATGCCTTTGCAATGTTTTCAAATCTGCATTTTCCATTTTTATTGTTAATGAAAATCAATGTGGCTGCAAAAGGTGTCATTTATGAATTATTATTCATCTACGTAGATCAGGCATTAAGGTGTCTCCAAAACAAGAGCCCAACATTCACATTAGGAAGTGTGGGGCCATATGACATTCAAGTGAACAGTTTGAACACTTTAATGAGGGACAACCAGGTTTCTGACGAGGTAAATTATTATCCTTATAGTGAGCCATGTAAATTCTTACACTTATTTTCTGTCTACTTATCCTACCACCATAGCCTAAAGTAAAACTTCTTAGAAGTTGTGTCTGCATTGTTTCCCCGATCAAAATATTTTTTTTACAATCTTATTGTGGCTTGCGCAGGTTGGGTATCGGTGCAGGTAGTAAAGATAGAACAAGAATAAAAAAGTACTGTTGTATGGGAGATGATTCCACAACCATTCCATGCATTTCTGTGTTGAACAGAAAAAGCAAAAAATTGTAGACCGTGGCCTGTTACATATTATTTAATTTATTTTAGCGTTTATTTTATCAGCAATATCTTGAAGAGTACACATAAACAATGATAATAAGAATAAAATAAATAGCTGTAAGATGGCTGGGAGATCCGGCCAAAAGAATGTAATTCGTTAGTTAAATATCTGTACATTTTAGTAGTTCGTCTACCATTAGATTCTAAGCTAAATGCCTGTTAACACACAAGAAGGGAAAAAAAGCGGAGTGTAAGAAAACCTTAGGATCGGCGCCAGAGTGTTGTGCATATTTTTCTAGGGGATTATAGTTATGAATCGTTCTTCTCAGGCTTCAGCCAGCTTCCATTAAAGCATGGGGGTAGCTAGGAAGGTGGGGGGAGAAGAAGGGGCAAAAACATAGAGGTGTTTGGCGTGTATCTCGAAGAAGTGGCATCCCCCAAATAAACTGGAGCTTTTTTTTTTTTTTTTGGTGTAGAAGTCAAAAAACCTTTTAAGTAAAACATTTCGTATGTGGATTCTAATAATGTTTAAACAAAAAAAAACAATATAAAAAAAATCTGCCTAAAAATTTACATATAGCCCCCTTAAGGATCTCTCATTTGAATAATAAGTGTCTACCCTCTTGTGCTGAAAAAGAAGAGCATAGACATAATGTGCAACATAATTCGGGTATATTTATGCCCAACATATTTCATATTTACTTTTTAAATTTTTACTAGTTTAGCCCCCCTTGACTTCAAACTCTAAGGCAGGGGTCGTCACAAAACAAACCCGGGTGGGGGGTTCGGGAGGGCCACGAGTCGCGTGCTGAGTTTAGTTCCAACACACCTGCTTAAAAGTTTCTTGTATGCATAGTGAGACCTTAATTAGCATGATCTTGTGTGTTTAATTGGGGTTTGAGTTAAACTTTGCTGGACAGCGGCCCTCCAGGACCCCGACACTGCGGTGGAGACCTCGCTTAAGGTTGGTCAGTATCTAAATGAATGTACGATATGAACAAACGAACTGGTGCAATTTGCTGCTGGTATGACATGTTGGAGCATGGAACTTTGAGCATGTCAGGACTGCATGTTTGGCCAGAAGGCAGAGTGAATGGTATTGCAATAATTGTCTTATGGTTATTATAACTTCAAATATTTCTGTTTTAGCATTGCAATGTTGACAGAAGGTGCATCACCTATTTTAACTCTCTTGGAGAGACGGAGTGGCAATGCCAAGCAATTGCTCAACACTGGTGGTAAGTATTCATTGTTTTGTTTACAATAGTGATATCAGTCATGTAATGGGCTAAAGGTCTACTTTAAGTGCCAATTTATGTAAAATGGCAGTACCTGCTAGTATCACTATATTACCTCATTAAGTAATTTTCCAGCTGACCTGATTTCTAACCAAATGCTTCACATTCACAACTCTAACTGTGCAACAGTGGGACTGTATACTGTATGTTCACGTGACTAGCACAAGTACTCCTCACTGTAGCTTAAGCTGTATCTTTGTTATTAGGACACAAAAACTGAAATAGAGGTTTAACTGACATGGATATGAGTAGATAATGACAAAATGTTTATTTTAAAATGAATTGTTGGACTTGTATGCTAGTGGCAATTGTGATTTTGTTGATTACAGTGCATTTGCAGCTTCAAGGGGAGTGAAAGGAGAGTGGGACCTCAAAACCACAAAACACAATTTGCAAACTGATTCAGTCTCATGTGGTATCCACACACTTGCAGTAAGTTACCAAGGGTAGATCATTGCATGCATGTGTTTTAACCAATTGAATTTTAACTTTTATCATACAAAATCTTCCCTTGTATTAAAGTGCCAATAATTGTCAGATTCTATATTTAGTGACAAATATCTTTCTTGCTTTTATTCTTTTAAAATGTTTGTCTTCATTTAAGTTTGCCACTGAATTTATGAAGGCTGGTGACTTAATTACCTCCTTCCAGTGCCCTGTAATACAAGAAAGAATGCGCCTGGCCTCACTTTTGTTTCAATCTTTAGGTATGTGCCTTATTGATGGAAATGGGTATTATTATATATTTAAAAGTTCAGAAATTTGGACCCTTGCCATATTTCTTGCTCATCAAAACTGTTGTTGAAGGATACTGACTGGATAATCAGATCCTCCGTTGTTATTCAAAAAAGTAAAGTAACAGGCCACTGTTGAAAATAAATCAATGAAAATCTATAAAGCAATGTGCATGCGTGCACTCAACAGTTTTTTCCATTCATCAATCCATGAAACCAGAAATTGGGAAAGTGGTCCAAAATTGTAACGTTTCCCTTAAATAAGCAAAAAAAGAAAAATAAACACTTTTTTTATGTATATATTTACAGATCGAACAAAAAAATGTGGAATTTGTGCCAAAAATATTTCAGGAAGAAAGAACGAGAAAGAAGAAGAGAAAGAGAAAGAGAAGAGACGAAAAGAAAGTAAGTGCGGTTATGTGCATATGAATACACACACAAAATGCAGATCATCCACACAGGCATGTCAAGAGAAAACAACCTATTTAGGAATATGTATACTATATATATATATATATGTAACTGTCCTTTAAGGGCCACAAATCTACTTATAACTTTGCTACATTTGTTTGCAATTTATACCTTCATTACCTCAATTAACTGAAATTAACTCATCAAAGCTGAATGTGTGCACAGTTATGCGGGAGAGCTTTAAGCAGTCTCTCTTATGGCACTAGGAGACATGCATCTCAAACTTTAAGAATATCAGGCAAATACCTTTTTAAGTGAAGTTTCGTTATTTCTGCTGATGTAAGTCAAATAAAAAAAATCACAATATGCTTCTGGTAGCTGTGTTGTAAATTTGTATATTACACATCACCCTTTCACAAGCGAGCCGGAATACTGTTACTTTCCATTACTTGTGAATTAAATGTGTATTTAGTGTATGCATAAAAAATAAAGGATGATTAATAATGCAATAACTGACACTTTAAATCAATGTTTCAGAAACAAACAAAAAAAAAACAAAAAATTAACAAAAATCAAAGACAAAAAAGTTGCCATTGATAATATCTAAACAATATGTAGTAGTATAGTATATAGTATCCAAATCAAAATGTAATAAAATTTATTTATGTGTAAATTATTGCAATGTCTTAGCCACTAGGGATTGTTACATAGGGCTATACAGGCATCTAGTGGCAACACAATGATATTACAGATACTAAATTGTGCAAAATGTTTATCTTAACAGTCAATTTACAAATAATGCATTCAGATTTGTGGAACTCAATGCACTGAATCTCCACAATCTCCACTTAATCTGTTACTATGACAACCAATTTGAATGTGACAAGCAACTGGTGTCCTTTGGTGAAATAAGTTTATATATAGACTGAATGTGACGTGACGTGTGGCCAAGTAGGGTAACCCATACTCGGAATTAGTGCTCTGCATTTATCCCATCTAAAGTGCACACACACAGCAGTGAACAAACACACACCGTGAACACACACCCGGAGCAGTGGGCAGCCATTCTTTCTGCGGTGCACGGGGAGCAGTTGGGGGTTCGGTGCCTTGATCAAGGACACCTCAGTCATGGTATTGTGTGGGAGAGAGCGCTGTACATTCACTCCCCCCACCTACAATCCCTGGCGGTACGAAACTCGAACCCGCAACCTTTGGGTTACGAGTCCGACTCTCTAACCATTAGGCCACGACAGCACAATTTGGGGGGGGGGGGCAATAGGGATTTCGGCTAGGGCGTCAAATTGGCTAGAAGTGGCCCTGGATACATATACACATAGGCTCGCTCGCTCACTCATTCCAGTAACAGTAAACACCTAAAACAGGCTTTGCACTGGTCTTGTTTTCTTTATGACTGTGGTGTTGTTTTTATGCACTATTCATAAGCACATTTGTTGTAGATGTCACAAAATTTTGTGTATGACTTTCTATACAGATGACAGCAAACCATTGGCCCAAATTTCTTTGCCTGCATCAGACACTCCACCATGCTCAGGTAACTGTTTTGTTATTGACTGGTTGGATCTCTTGCACCAGTCGTGATGACGTTTCATTTAGATTATCTCTCACATTTATGTCTTGTGTTTAACGCAGCTGACCCAGACCTGTTAGTCGAGCCCCCTGGATCTGCTGAAGGCTCTGCACTACAACAGGGTAACTTTTCAAATTCTGTTGTATTTATCTATGCTTGTAATTTGTGTATTTGTTCTTATTTTTACTGGCTGTTCTCTTGTCTCTTTAATCATGTTTAAACTTTCTTAGTTAATCTAGTAGGAAAGTCTATAGGAAAACCTATGGCCTGTTGCAGTGAGGAACAGATGGGGGAAGACAAGGAGGAAGAGAAGCATGAGCACAATGGAGAAAGACATAGGGAAGATGAGGGAGTGCAGGAAAAAGAAAGGAAAGTGTACAAAGTTTTAGGAAGGCTAACAGCACAAGGAAAGACCTACCAGGTAGATGAAGATGAGTTGAGGAGAAGGGTCAAAGGAGAAAACGTGTCCACAAACATGTTCCGAATGTTGATAAGGGTTTGTATTGCATACATTTACGTATAAAAACACAAAAGTAGTTATAAGATGTAGTGGCAAATTAAAATAGTTCAAGGGCTGCCAATTAATAAGAAGCATAAATATCTTCACTGTTTTTTAAATGCAAGGCGCATCATCTTGGATTATTAGTGATAGCAAATCACACTGCCCCTCATGGCTATTCACAGAATACATGATTGATAGAAAGCCCTGCTCACATGCTTTGCATCTGTGACACTGTACGTGGTTTTTTTTTTTTTTTTTTTTTTTTTTTTTTTTTTTTTTTTTTTCTTTATACATAGGTTGGCAAAAAAGATGTTCCACCCAATGTGCTGCAGCAGCCTAGAAAGGCAAAGACAAAGGTGACAATATTCAGCACTTTAACGGAGGGAGAGGTGGAAGACCTTGCCAAGGGGTTTGGAATGGCACTGGCCAAACATGTGCCAAAAGACAAACTAATTTCTGGGATACCTGAAGAGGACATCCCAGCAACACTGTAAGTGTGTCTGTGTAAGCTCTCTTTCTACCTCTATTTGGTATCATGTCTTATAATATATTGGTGGCTGCATCTTTATTTATTTTCTATGAGAAAAACAACCATAAAGGAGTAAAGATGTGACACTGTATATCAGTATTTTTCCCCAAAAAATAAGAATTAATTATCTTGTTCAGCCTGACATCCTTATCTTTTTGGAAAATAATGAGTTGTAAACTCATGTCTGCTTTGTTGAACATTTAAATACATTTTAAGGACTGGGCATCTTGAATGTTGTTTTTGTGTAAGACCACTGGCAAATGTCTTCCGTTGTTAGGGCCAGATTTACTAACAGCTTGTGCCCAGCACAAACCCTCTTTTGGCATTACAAACTTACAGAATTTACAAAAGGCACACAGTGAAAAAATTAGCACTTTTTGGAGATGTTTTAGTTCTTTGTTAAACTCAATTGCCCTAATGTGCATTTTATTCTAATATTACCATAGTACAACCCTTTTCAGCCTGCTATCTAGTCCCTGTATCAAGAAGTCAATTAATCATCTAGAGAGCGAAATTGCAATGTCTTTTGTGATTTATAACACACAACTGATGATAGCAGCTCTATATGTTACTCAAGTAACATGAACATTTAAAAAAAAATTAGCAGGAGGAGCATTGAACAAATGAAGATTAATGTGCAAAACCTTGGCCCTGAGTCAGAGCTGGATTTGGCCACTCACCGCTTTGGGCCTACAGCAGCTGATGTTTTCTTTTCCTTTTTAGAGGACTGTATGAAATAAACTCAGCAGCACCCATAAGGGGCACAAATATACTAACGTGGAAGCTATCAGCTCAGATTTGTAACAGGGTGTCCGCGGGTCCTTAAAAAGTCTTAAAATCTCTTAAATAACGTTTTCCTAATATAAGGCCTTAAAAAGTCTTAATTATTTTTGGTCTCATTACCGCTAAAATATCTTCAGTCTGACGGACCTAATGACTTTACAATCACTGGACAGACCGAAGATGTTTTCTTCCACGCAGTAAGTTACTGCGTCATCAGAGAGAACTGCAGTAAGTTAGCAGAATACAGAATACAAGCTCGCGCTGAGGCTCACTCTGTTTGTCTCGAGACTTCAGAACAAATGAGCATGACAGCACACATAAACTCAGAAGAAACACACTGAGGTAAAAATTCAAAATGTTTTGTTTATTCATAACATGATATAGTTAACATGATATAGTTAAATAACACCATGACAAATGAGCTATTTTACTCAATATTCTCACGACGCAAAAAAACATTCAAAACACCTACAGAGTGCACGCATTACGTGAAGTCTAGTGCGCGTGCGCATTTGCAGTGCGCTCTGCCTGATCACTGCATATCACAGAGTCTATTAAAATACATTCAGAATGATCAGAAATTCAAGACATGGGGGCAGAAAATGTGTATATTTATACTCAAGTTCACACGGAAGAGTGCCTTTTTTATTCCAAAAATTACCATATACAAATGTGATATTGATTTTTTACAACAGTCCAAAGAACAAGAAGTTAATTAAGGGACTTGCGTTTTATACACCATATTTTCTGTTTTTGTGCCATTCGATAACAAAAATAATTCCAAACACAGCCAAAGCACTCTTTTGTGTCTCTGAGCAACATGACGGTGTTTCGTGCCCGAATGAATCAACTGTTTAAATTATTCGGTTCAGTCGACAGATAATCCACGTGACTTACTCGAACCCACATACGGCGGTTTTAATTTACATTTAAAAGTATTTTTTCATTTTTAAAATCTCAAATATCAGTAATTCAATGTTTTATGTTAATATATCAAAACATTATGTATGCATTTGTAACTGCAGATTAAATGCATCAATGTCTTGCATTAAACTGTGTGTATATGCATCTAAATGCCACTTCAGATGCAGCTTATGTCTGGATTGCAAAGATTAATTTTGTTGATACTGATTTCATTTGTTTGGTTACAGCCCAAATGTCTTTTATTTTAATTGACTGATTAAATGTAAGAATTGGACTCAAAAGATAATGCACACTTATACAAAAATGGCTTTATAAAGGTAAAACGCCCATAAAAGGTAAACATCTATTAAACTTATCTGACACCCACACAGAATATGAAGAAGTATGAAAAACTTAGGAGTCAGATGTACACGAAACGTCCGTAAGATAGCCGCATGAACCACACTAAATGCAGTGAGATGAAGACGTCAATACTCACAAGCATTAAGGAATGCCGTCAATTACTGGTAGTTAAGTTGAGAAGTTGTGGAAAAGTATGATTTTGCCCTCAAAAATTTCCTTATTGTATATTTCATAAATGCTTTAAAACATTAATCTCATAAACATTATTTATGCAGTTGTAATTATTGTTATTTCAGTGTAAAAATTATTTAATCTGACTGGTAGCGGCCTTATAGTGTATATTGATTTATTGATCAATTGTAATAATTTGTAAGATGATGCATACATCTAAAAATTTTAAAATAGGCCTTTGTAAAGGTAAATATACAGATTTAAGTATGTAAAAGCTGATAGAACACTGATGGAAAATATTGCTTCAGAATAAATTGTTTACTCAGTTATTTTGCAGGGATATTTTGTATGGAATATTGTCTGCTGACATGAAACGTTCACTGTATATCATACTAATAAATACAATTTATTACAGCATTGATATTTTGTTTTCTTTTTAATTTATACACATTAAATATTACATATATGTATGTAATAAAATGTGTATTTCCATTACAGGTTTAGGTCTTAAATTTCATATAAGGTGGTATTAAAAAGGTCTTAAAAGGTCTTAAATTTAACTTGTTCAAGTCTGCAGAAACCCTGTGTAAACAAAAACAGAAATGTTCAGATTACTTGATCACAATTTGATTTTAATTTCATTTTAGACAAATACAAAATACAAAGTTTTATTTTTGTAGTCAGTTGTTTTATAGTAAATATTATTGGATTACTGAAGGACTCCGAGATGTGTTAGATAACAAATACAAAGTTTGATAAAATGGCAAAAATATGCACTTGAATAAAAAGTTTATTTTAAACCTTATTTTAATTATTTTTTTGGCCCACTGTTTGCTTTGCGTTTTCTTCTTGACTTAACAGGAAAACTTGATGTGACATCTGTCCTTGTTTCTGAGGTTGTTTCTCTGTCTTTCTTTCTTTTTCTGTTTGCAAACAGTGGACGTATTTTACATGACTTGTCTGCATCACAAAGTCTCCCAAATCCTTTAATATTCATACTTTCTTCCTTTGTTTGCACTTCTAGTTCATTCACTTTATGGGCAATATCCTCAGGAATTTTCTCCCATGTCTGTAGAATCTTCAGTATGCTTTCCAGTTTCCTGATAGTTGTACGACGCATATCTTCATCTGCACTTTCATCCTCAATTTAATTTTGTATTGGCTCTACTGAATTGTTCATAGCACTTTTTGATTTTGTCTTAATCACCTCATTGAAAAGTCCCTTCGCAAGCAGTAGACAAGCATATTTTTTATGGTATGAGAAAGTACAGCAGTCACATATACTTGTCACAATACATGGTTTTGATGCTGCTCTTCCAAATAAGCTTTCAACCTCTGTTATAGTTTTTTGAGGCTTTGCAGAAATGCTATACTTATTTACTCAGAATCAATTTATTGGCATGGGCCTGCAGTTGTGTGCATGTCTGGAAAAGTCTCAGGACCACTACAAGTGAGAAGACTTAATAAAAAGATATGCTTACACGTATGTCCCCTTGTACCAGCTACACAACTGCAGAACTGTTCTGCAGGACACACACAGTAAACTACATGTGGATTATTCACAGATGGAACATTGTATATATATGTTTCTGTTGAAGCTATGGTAATTTTCATGGCCCATCCATTCTCTAGCATCCTCTCAGCAGATTTCTTTATTTCTTCCATTTTACATTCCAGAGGGTTATTGACCCTCCCAACAGACTGCAAATCCTGTATTATATTGAAGTACTTGTCAGTCTTGTTCAGCAGCACATCAATCAGATGATCCAATCTACGATTTCGGATGCCACAGAGGAATTGGTATTTTAAACGATGGAAGAAACTATAAGGGGGGGAAAAAGAGATCAGAACGAAGTGCAGCAACAGGTTGGAACTATTACAATGTACACTTTTAAACAAATTAATAAATACTAAAAACACTACGCTAGCTTCCAGCTAGCCCACAAATACATAATGAAGTGAACATGCATACAAATGATATACAGGTGCATCTCAATAAATTAGAATGTCGTGGAAAAGTTCATTTATTTCAGTAATTCAACTCAAATTGTAAAACTCGTGTATTAAATAAAATTCAATGCACACAGACTGAAGTAGTTTAAGTCTTTGGTTCTTTTAATTGGGATTATTTTGGCTCACATTTAAAAAAAAAACACCAATTCAATATCTCAACAAATTAGAATTAAAATTATCTTTACTATTCATATCATTTAAATATTTTAATATCCGTTTTATATTCTTTTATTTACATCATGTTCTTCTCTTGGTCACTTGGCCACTGCAGTTTAGGATAAACAAGTACACCAACACAACATTCAATCGTCCGAATATTATTATTATCTTCTTTTAAATGAAAATATATGCATATGTGATCGCATATGATATAAAGCAAAGCAAAATATTTACATTAGTTTTAGTCATCGCTAAAAATGTAAAAGGCTTGCACATTTTACCAGGATCAGGGAAAAAATATATATATATATTTTAACAGGTCAAACGATAAGGACTATTGGGGGCACGGACATGTTTGGTCATGTTTATGGAGACTTTACATAGACAATTCAATTCAATTTAATTAAATTCACATTAATTTCTTATAACTTTTTTCACAAAACAAATTGTTGCAACGCAGTTTCACAGAAAATTAAAGTTTCTACATCATATTTACAAACCCCTAAACCTACCCATCACAGTAAACTTTCTGCATTTTAATATTATCATAAACATCATTTAATATAATTTATCATGTTAGGGATTGGTTCTCTCTCCTGGATTAATGAACCTAATCTGGTGTGGGAGGAGGCCATGCCACTGGGATTATGGACAGATTTGTGCAGAATTCTGTCATGTCCATATGTGTGTCCTGCTCTCTAGGAGAACCCTTGTAATATATCTTCATTTATTTGAATTGCTATATGTGATGCGTGCAGATCTTTTCTTTGAATGGCTATGCATAGCAACACTTCAAGGTCATTTATTAATACTGAACCCATGTATTCATACCGGTTAAAATGCTCCGTCTGAATGTATTGAGTGCTTGGAGCTGCTGTTGTGACCGTTTCGAGGACTTTCTTACATTGTCCTCTCTCTTGGGTACCGCTGGGATGTTTGATTAATTGTAGTAAATTGGTTTGTTCGGTGGTTTCCCTGGAGAAAACAAAGGAAACAGTTCACAGACTTCCCAACATAACGCTTGAGAGAGTGAGAACATATAGGTGCTTTTTCGTTGAATGCTGTCTGCTTGCTCAGCATGCACCTGCGTGTTAACTGAATGGAAGGAAGAGCAAGGATTACTGAAAAATAAACAGCAGTTTCATAATTACAGAAAAAAATTCATTTGTGTCATTTATTGCTTCTTAAAATTTCTCGTTTAAAGGAGGTTTATGCTGAGTTTACACTGTAAGGCCTAATGCACATATTCAATATTTATACACACATTGTTTTTTTTGTTTTTGTCGTGCCTGTTTACATTCTCTTAAGACAAACCGATTGTTTTTGCATTATGACCTGCCAAGATGCACTAGGCTGACAACAGCACAGTCTTGGATTTAGTTTGTTTTTTTGAGTAGTAGTCCTCACAAATGATCTTTTCCATTAAGAGGTGATATTTAAACCTCAGCTAATTTCCATTGTTAATTTCTGACCCTGGTTGTTCTGTGATATTAGATGCATGTCTTCAATCTGATGGTTAACCTTCAGGATTCACACGTAGTAATTCCCATGCATTAATTTTGATGTACACGTCAAATGTCTGAAAATCAGATACATTATCTCACAAAAGTGAGTACACTCCTCACATTTCAGCAACCATTTTATTATATGTTGTCAAGGGACAATACTATAGAAATGAAAATTGGATATACTTTAGACTAGTCAATGTGCAGCTTGTATAGCAGTACAGATTTACTGTCCTCTAAAAATAACTCAACATACAGCCATTTTTGTCTAAATAACTGGCAACAAAAGTGAGTACACCCTTAGTGAATATGTCAAAACTGTGTCCAAAGTGTCAATATTTTGTGTGAGCACCATTGTTAACTAGAACTGCCTTAATCCTCCTGGGCATGGAATTCACCAGAGCTTCACAGGTTGTTGCTGGGATCATATTCCACTCCTCCATAATGACATCACGGATCTGCTGGATGTTAGACACATGGCGCTTCTCCACCTTCCGCTTGAGGATGCCCCACAGGTGCTCAATAGGGTTCAGGTCTGGAGACATACTTGGCCACTCCATCACCTTCACCTTCAGCTTTCTCAGCAAGGCAGTTGTCATCTTGGCGGTGTGTTTGGGGTCGTTATCACTATATAACTGGCCGTTTGGCCCAGTTTCTGAAGGGAGGGCATCATGTTCTGCTTCAGAATGTCACAGTACATGCTAGAATCCATGTTTCCCTCAATGAACCGCAGCTCCCCAGTACCAGCAGCACTCATGCAGCCCCAGACCATGATGCTACCACCACCATGCTTGACTGTAGGCAAGACACAATTTCCTTGGTACTCCTCACCAGGGCGTCGCCACACATGCTGGACACCATCTGAGCCAAACAAGTTTATCTTAGTCTCATCAGACCACAGCACATGGTTCTAGTAATTCATGGTCTTGGACAGGTTGTCTTCAGCAAACTGTTTGCGGGCTTTCTTGTGAGCCAGCTTTAGAAGAGGCTTCCTTCTGGGATGATGGCCATGCAAACCGACTTGTTGCAGTGTGCGGTGTATGGTTTGAGCACTGACAAGCTGACCTCCCGCTTCTGCAACCTTTAAAGCAATGCTGGCAGCACTCGTGCGTCTGTTTTTTAAAGCCAGCTTCTGTACCTGACGCACAGCACGAGGACTCAACGTCTTTGATCGACCCTTGCGAGGCCTGTTCCGAGTGGAACTCGTCTTAGAAAACCTCTGTATGACCCTGGCCACTGTACTGCAACTCAGTTTAACGGTGTTACAGATCTTCTTATAGCCTACGCCATCTTTTTGTAGAGCAACAATTCTTTTTTTCAATTACTCAGAGAGTTCTTTGCCATGAGGTGCCATGTTGAACATCCAGTGGTCAGTATGAGAGAATTGTACTCAAAGCACCAAATTTTAACTGCTCTAATACAAGATACACAAATTTGTATGGTCCTGTCAAGCAGACAAAAACATGAACATGATGAATAGGACATGTGGCTTTGCATGGTTAAACGACATACAGCTGTTACTTAGGGTGTACTCCCTTTTTTTGCCAGCTATTTTGACAATAATGGCTGTATGTTGAGTTATTTTCAGAGGACAGTAAAATCTGTACTGCTATACAAGCAGCACATTGACTACTCTAAAATATATCCAAGTTTAATTTCTATAGTATTGTCCCTTGAGAAGATATACTAAAATGGTTGCTGAAAAGTGAGGGGTGTACTCACTTTTGTGAGATACTGTATATGTCCTATTTAAAACAAGATTTTGAAAGTGACCCAAATCAGATGTTGAAACATCCAGTCTCGACCTTCAAGATGATGATGATGATTATGATGAATTTAAAACTGAAAAGGTCCCTCTTTTTTCCTCAGTGTCTCACATTTTTTTCTGCAGGTATCATGTCTTCCAGAGAGCGACGCTCCGACTTGTACATAAAGGCTGAACCCAGCAGCCCCGATGGAGGAGGTGGTGGTGGCGGTGGGAGGACCAGCCCGGGAGGAGCGTCCTCAGACTCCTCTCAGAGTGGAGGAGGGGGATCCAGAGGAGAAAGCGCTGGTCGCTACTCCCCGCCCCCTTACACGCCTGCGTTACGTTGCCATTTTAAGGAGGAGGCTGCGGATGGAGCCGAAGAGGGCTCTACCGGTAGCGTAGGAGGCCACTGCAAGTATTCACTAAGCACGCTTCCCAAAAGGCTGTGCCTGGTGTGTGGAGATGTGGCGTCTGGCTACCACTACGGAGTGGCTTCCTGTGAAGCCTGTAAGGCTTTCTTCAAAAGAACCATACAGGGTGAGCATGTCATGCTGCGTAACAGAGTCACTTCTCGTTACAGATAACTTGTAAGTAAGCCAAGCCCTGTAGTTGTGTGAATCAGTATTTCCTGCCCCCCTGAGAGCCATCACCGCTGCGTCAGCCTCTTGGCAAAACAAGTCATATTTATCTAGAATTGAATGTGATGAGATTTAAAAAATTGTGTACTTTGAAATTATACCAAGAAAGCATGTTTTTCTATTGCATTGTTTTCATTAGATGCACACAAATAAACATATAGCATAACAAATATAATCTGATTTGAAAACAAATGTCTCCTTTGAGCTGGTTCCTTTTAATGAGTCACTTAAAAAAACGCACAAGTTAATGTCTTGAATCGTTCTCAAGAATCCCTCAGCTCTTCACTGCAAAAACACACTTCTGTAGGAAACACTTTTTTTTTGTATAACATCTTCACCTCCATCCAACAGGTAATATTGAGTACAGTTGTCCCGCCTCTAATGAATGTGAGATCACCAAGCGCCGCAGGAAGGCCTGTCAGGCGTGTCGCTTCACCAAGTGCCTCAAAGTAGGCATGCTCAAAGAAGGTAAGGTGGCACCTGGCCAGCACAACCAGTCCTCTCTCTTATGATACCTAAGTACCTCAGTGTACAGAGTGATCCATAGGCAGTGCCAATATCCTAATCCTCTTTCTGTGTGTGGTGTAGGTGTCCGCCTGGACCGAGTTCGAGGCGGACGGCAGAAGTACAAGAGACGTCCGGAGGTGGAGAATGCTACGTACCAGAATGCACCAATACCTTTAAGGAAAGAGGGGGAGAAGGGTAATAGTAATAATAGAAAAATATCTATAATTTAAAATTGATGTATAATTTAATAAAAAATTTTTTTAAATGTTTTAATGAAATTTTATGGCCTGCAATTACTGCTGCATAAACATGATTTGATTATTCAGCGGAGTAATGTTTAGTTTGTTTCTCTCAGGCTCATCCAGCATCATTGTGTCTCATCTGCTGGTGGCGGAGCCAGAAAAGCTGTTTGCTATGCCAGACCCCCTGCAGCCTGACACGGCCCAGCGCACACTCACCACTCTCTGCGACCTGGCCGACCGGGAACTAGTTGTCATCATCGGCTGGGCCAAGCACATTCCTGGTAAGTGAGAGGAAGAAGAGGAACAGCAAGACTGTTGTCAAAGAGACAATGTCAAGGAAGCTATTCTGGGGTTGAGCTACCAGTTACTCACACTCGTTATTTAAGTTAAGCTAAAGTAAAACTACCACATAGTTCTGCCTGTCTCAGCCTTTGACGGCATGATTCACTGTCTGATTCATATTGCACATGAAACTAGAAAGTAATTTCTCGATCTGGTAAGCTCTTATTTGATTGGCTGACTAAGGGCACAAAGGGTTTTATATCAGAAAACAGTCAGCTCCCTAGTTCAGTACTCAGGGCACTGATCAGGGAAGCTGTCTCAATCGCAAAATCATTCCAGTGCACAGAAACGTTCACTCCCTACAAAGCACCATGAAAACCAGGGAGCATCAATGGTCGCCATGTTCCCTTAACAGAAAACCCAGTTTCCGACACGTGCTATACGTGGTAGACCAATCACAACAGACTGGACCATCTGACCAATCAGAGCAGAGTTGGCTAAGGGAAATAAGCGATTTAGAATCTTAGAACTACTTAGAACAAATCTTTGAGAATTGTTGGAAAATGAGGTGATATTAAATGCATATTTTGAGAAAACAAAACCATTTTTTGACATTGCATGCATGTAAACCTATTGTAGGATACTCCCAAAACAATATCGGGAACCTTAAAAATGGTATAATAGGGGCACTTTAATCTATTCCATGCCACCCCTAAATGGCAGGTAAAAACCAAATGAACATTGTTTTCTTTTGTTTTTTCTTTACGTCTGTCAAGACAGTGGTAATTGTGGTGACGGAATAAGCTAATTGGCCAGAATAATTTGCACTGTGGACCAGATCTAATGAAGGGCTACTATTTTTCCACTAGAAATAAATAGCGTAATGGTACTAATTGTAGTAGCAAAGATTCCTTTGTGCAAAAATTAGCAGACATTCTCTTCTTGAAATATCCTCTTTTCCTTTGTGGTACAAGTTATTCATCGTTTACCCATGCAAGCTGTTGATCTGGGTAATTAAAGGGGTCATAGGATGCCCATTTTCCACAAGTTGATATGATTCTTTAGAAAAAGTCTGTAACATAGTTTGGTTAAAATTTCTCAATGGTAGTGTAAAAAACAACAACTTTTTTACCCTGTCAAAAACAGCTCTTTTCAGATCAAGCCGTTTTTGTAGCATTTTCCTTTAAATGTTAATGAGCTATGCTGACCCCACCCCTCTCTTCCGAGCTGCTCTCAGAGAGAGACTTGACTTTAGCAGATTTGCACGTGGAACTTGTTTTAGGCTAATTAGCACTTTATTAGGAAAGGCGATTTGCAAAGCTTCATTACAAAACAATATACTCGTTCCTTCTGTAGATGAGGCTGGATCATGAATGATTCGCACGAACATAGACGCATTTATGTAGATCGGGGGCGCATTCCCTTAAGAAACAATGTAATCCACCCCCCCCCCCCCACTGCGACAGAGTCAGCGGCTCAGATGTGGGAGGTAAATGACGGCGCGGGCTAGATGAGTGGATATTACTATCCAACAAAAGAAAAAACCTCCATCGCTTGTTAGGAGTCATTCTTGTAGTACATCTGCTCCGGCGTGGCGCAGTGGAAAATTGGCGGACTGATGACAGACTCACTCAAGGGTGGGTCTAAACGTAAAGGACCCAGTTCCAGTGCTGGTGCTGAAAAATGCTACTGTCAATCAAAATATCCGTGGCAGGGAGGGTCACACAGACAGGCATATGAGAGTACTTAGGCTCGATTTAACGAAAGGGAGTAAAGGAAAATTAAAACAGTTTTTAAAAAAACACGGGTGGATTTATCATAAGGGTGGTTGGTACACACACTGCCAAACATCTTTCAGTTCAAACAACTTGAAATGTGCTGTAGTCAAGTGTAGGTCCATTCGGCCTAGATGACCCCATTTAAAGCTGCCACTTCTTTTTTACTGGGAGGGTACTTAAATGCTAAATTTCACTAAATGGCACCTTGTACACAGGTATGAAAAGGCCAGCTAGTGGGTTTTTAATTTATGCAATGCTGAAAGGCTGCTCAATCACACATGTCTGTAGGGGGGGGGGTTTTTAGAGAACAGGTGCCTGAAGAAAGATTTTAATTGAAGGGAACTGGAGCAGGTGAGTCAGAGCTACAGTCAGAACGTGGAAGACTTTTCTCCTAATTGCTGTCCGAGTTCAGTCTTGGAAGGAGCGATTTCAACTGCTTTTGTCAGTCTCTGGCTATTTTCAAGACCTCTAAATTTAGAGCACTATTGTGAGTGTCCACCGTGCCTCGGTTTTCAACAACAACTCTTATCCTGCTCTCTGCACTCCACATAACACTAGATCTGATTGTGGGATTAACAGTGCTGACAGAGTCAAACAGTTGAGAAATGTTCAACTTTATGCAAATAAGCGGCGAAAACTAGTCAGTCTCTATGAGGTGAAGGTGGTGACATCTGTCATAAGCATTTCTAAATCTACCGACCGTGCTAGAGATTCACATTGTTACATATTACTATATTGAATTAAATTCATATTTCAAATGCAGTTTCTCAGAATCTCAACACCAATTTCAGTACCAAGACAAAAATATATTAATATAAAAATATAGTATTAATTAAAAAAACTATAGCAGTATTAATATCATGCAGCCTATCAAAATTAACTGTTAAGTGGTTTTCTAATATTTTGACACCCATCTGATTTTTTTGACCAACCTTTTGCATTCATTTAAGATGAGGCATCTGTGTTTGTGCATTTTGAGCTTGTATTCTTCTTCACCAGTGGACATGTAGCATTAACCTCTACTTTTTTTCTCTCGCTCATCCAGGCTTTCTCTCGCTGTCACTGGCTGACCAGATGTCCGTGCTGCAGTCGGTGTGGCTGGAGGTGTTGGTGTTGGGGGTGGCGTACCGTTCTCTCGGCTGTGAGGACGAGGTGGTGTTTGCTGAGGACTTTGTGCTGGATGAGGAGATGTCTCGTGTGGCCGGTCTGACTGAACTCAACGCCGCCATCAGCCAGCTCGCTCGCCGTTTCAGGGTTCTGCAGCTGGACCGCGAGGAGTTTGTCATGCTCAAGGCCATCGCACTCACCAACTCAGGTGCACTTCCTGTCAAGATTTTCCTATTAATGACTCATTAATTCCACAGTCTATATTTTGTTCCCTTACCAACCGGTTACCTTCTGATCAAAACCGGCATGACCCAACTGAGTCACCCAGTAATTAAGACCAGAACGTATTCTGTTTTGTGTTGTAAACGTAAATTTCTCTCGTCACCGTCTGCTTTGTATAAATTCATCCCCCACCCGGAAGAACCCATGAAACTTTTGATTACTGTAAATAATAAATTCAACCCCTGTGTCTGCTTCACCCACAGAATTTGTATTTGTTATGCAAATACTGAGAGTTGCATGCTTTGAATATTGAACACACCTAAAAGACCTCTTCCTTACACCTCACATATCTGTGTGTACATGATAAACATTGACCCCCACCAACAGAACTATTCATGGGCCAGTGACCTTTGGCACACGTGGCAAGGGTTAATTAGCAAGAGAGATTCATATTATATGTTTTGGATTTCTTTAATTGTTGTTACACAATTGCATTTGTAATTTCTAGCATTAATCCTCGTAAAGCTGTGGCCACATTGGAGCATGCAGAACAAACAGGATGTCACGCTCTAGGAATCCTTTTTAATAAATCACAAATGATAATACATTCAAATGTGAAAATTTATACTAGCATTATTATATAACATAGTAAAAATATATGTATATTTTTATTCAGAAGTTGAACTGAATTTACAGTACTGTTTTCAACATTGATAATTAGAAATATTTCTTGAACATCAAATC
>JADLZN010010694.1:0-245187 GCA_018155175.1 Sinocyclocheilus anophthalmus | reverse complement strand
TGTGACGTGAAAAGCAGCATGTTTCTGAGAAACAAATCCATCATTAAACAGTCACTTCTGGTCAAAATTAAGTCCATAATAACACTTCCTTCTGTCAATCCCCTCATCAAAATCCACCAACATTTTTGGTGGTTTTAAAACAGCCACTTAGTTTACGAGGCTGTTTTCGGAATCTTTGAATTACTACTTTTACTTAAACCGGATCTTGATCTTGGCATGCGCATGTGATCCACTTTCTTATATCATAACACTGACTTCATGTGGAAGGAAGTATTATTAACTAGAGTAGGAGGAATCAGTATTTAAGCTGACAAAGGTCAACGTGTAGTTTGAGCTTTCAAACGTTATTACAGTGGATAAATATCTCTGAATGACACGCATCGGGAGGCAGCTTGCTCTCCAACAACACTCAAGAGACCATAACACTTGAATGGAAATCGCATAGGTTGACATGCGGGGTTACTTGACTGTGATTAGAATATCGAGCTTTTTGGACTCTCAGGTGTCTGATCGGCACCCTTGCACTGGCGGTAGAATCCTTGGTGCATGCAGGGTGGGGGATTTAGGAGTGCGGAATTGTCTGCCAACCTGTTCTGATTGACTAAACAAACTCATCTGCTCTTGGATGGCCCATGGTTGACTACATTGTCAACAAAAATGTTTATTTTGGGTGAACTAGACATTCCTTTAAGAACCTTAACGAATAAACGACCTGAGCCGATATACTTTAAGAAATAATTACATATAGAAGGTACCACCAATTCTTTTTATAGTTTTAGATTGCGACATTATACAAATGGTGATATGGTCTGGGGATGTTTATAAGCAACTATCCCAGCAGAGTTCATAGCCAATAAGAATTGTTTTGTTATCAATTGCTGGGTGAGGAAGTTAAAAGATTCTCAAGTGGCTGAATATAGACTTGGTATTTTGAGGCTTAAAGGACCATTGGGTCTCAATCCGGTAATTCTTTGTGTCTTATCAGCAGGGCCTGTGTAAGTGGATACCTCAGAACAGTTTTCTAGAGGCCCTCCTGAGTCCCTCTGGGACTCTGGGTCAGTCATTTGGCTGAGGAGGGAAACGCGTTGACCCCTGTCGATTCAATTACGAACCCGGTAGATTAGGGGAGGGTTGTTCATTATTGGTGTGTATTCCGGTAGGAAAACTAACAAATGGATATTTGAAAGACAGATTATCACTGTCTCATGAGATTCAGTTGAAGCCAGGACATAAAACTAACTTTTTTCTTTGTCTGTGTTTACTTCAACAGAAGTCAAACTTTAAACTTCTTTTACACCTTTTTTAGAATGTACTTAGTTATATGCGTTAATTTACTACTATTGTTTTATCAACCAAAGAAATTATTTCAAGGTTGAATCACAACTTGCTGATTACGTACTAGTTTGTCAAACAAAGTACGATGATACCAATTTAAGTTTAGAGAATCTTGAGCTATTACATACGTCCTCTCTAGGCGACTCTATAAGTGCAGTTGTCAAAAATGTTTACCTTCTGAGCGTGATTTAATCATAGGGGTTTTTAATAGCTTCTCTGCTGGGTGGTTAAGGTCGTGGTTGGCTATACTATACGTTGTATTGGTACTGGGTTCTTGTCGGGTTCTGACCATTTTGGGGCTTCATGGGTGTGGTACACTGGAAAATCATGTAAGCAATGATTCTTTTTCAGTTTTCTCTTTTGGTAAAACAGACTGGTTTTCATAAAGGGACCATTACTGCAGGAAATCGTTTAGAATTTCCATTTGGCCACTTTCTTTCATTTTGAGAATGATAAGTGTGTGGGTTTTTGCATCCTGGGTCCATTTTTGTATGCTTCACAAAAGGGTCAAAGCCAATGGCTGTACTGTCACATTTCACCGTTTCATCCTGTTAAGGTCTGCTCGGTGCGGATTCCGGGCGAGCCCCTGCATACACAGGGGCGAGCGCTCGACTGGGCTTCGCAAGGCCAGCGACCCAATAAGGCAGAGCGCTGCTGCTGATTCTCATGGGAACGAACGTTCTTGCTTGCAGATGAGTGGCAAATACTCGGCAAATGCGTGGCACGATTCCCTCCTTGCACTTTGAGAGAGAGATTTTGGGTTCACAGTTGTGGGAGTGGAATGCGTGGGGTCTGTAGCATTGGCGTGGTACTCGTGTTGCTAACATTGTGCAATCAGCAAGAATGGAGAAGTACTGGCAACGGGTAATTGTCACAAAACTGCTGTACTTTTCATATTTTAGGTATTTTAGGCACATGTGGAGCATCAGCATAACCACTTTAGGGGATTTTTCGCATACACGTTCTGTCGAGATTGTATCTGATTTTTGGTCAAGAACTGCCAAACTTAAACAGGAAAGTGTCTGGCTAGAAACTGCCCACAGACTGACTGGGTGTGTAAAACCACCAAGTCTCTTAACGGCTCTAAGCACTAGTGGGGGGAGAATTGCGTTCTCAAGGGGGGGAGCAGGGGGGAGGGTGGGGGAGTCACAAAAGCTTATGTCAGAAAGGCTTATAGTTTCAGTGCTTTGTGTGCAGCGAATGAGAAGTTTGCCTATGTGGAAAAAAAGCGGTGGGGGTCGGATCGAACAAAAAAAAAAAGTTCTTAAAAATTACTTTCTCTCTGCCGAAACCGTTATATGTTGCCGAATTGTTGTCGAGGTGAATGTAAAAATATTTTTGACGATAGCAATGAAAGTCAAAATGCTAAATGTAAATTTTTCCTTCATATCGTATTTTTTTTTCACCCCATCACCATGTCCCTTAGGGCTTCCGAGTGATTGGAGTTAAAATCAGTCAGAGTTTATTTGAGTCTTCATTGTATATGACTCTGGCAGCAGTTAGCGATAAAACCTCATTGAACAGGCAAGATAACGTACGGCACTTTGAGTTTTTTTAACATGGTCGCAATGTCGTTTCCTATCAGGCCGTCCCATTCATGTGACGAGGAAAAGGCCCCAACGTTAACGGCACAAAGCTGACCACTGGGGCTATGATGCATAGCTAGTTATTGGTTGTCTCGAGATAATTGTCGCGTCAATTGGATTGAGAGGGACTTGATTTACCGGGTGGAGATTGTTCATGGTGGTGTGCCGGCGATTACAAGATCGATATATAGGCTGGCTGCTTTCCCCACGCCCCTCCTTGCCGAAGTCTTGTTTACGGATGGTGTTTTCAATCATATACTTTAGAAACCAAGGACCGGCGGAAAACTGTTGAAGTCAATACACTTTAGGAACATTATGGCAGTAAATGGTAGCAGACACTGGTCAAATATTAAAAGTTTGTCCTTAAAAGGGTCTGTCATTACTTCATTGTCAAGTTTAAAGGGTCCTAATTTTATCGGATGTTTACTATGAGTTTGCCATTATCGAGTTCACAGGGGAAAGCTACAGCCCATTTAACGTCCCTACAGGCCGGTTTCGATGGCCTTGTTGAGGGCAGTCATCCGTCCTGTCCGGGCTATAGAGCCGTTCGGGGAGGGTGGCTCACCGGAGTGGCAGCTCCGCTGAAAAGGACACGTGACTGGCTCGCGGGGTGCAGAGTCCTAACCGTAGCTCGTGGTGAGTGGCCGGGTCCATCCATGTTTCATCTCCACCCTCTTCGTAACATGCACAGGGCCGAATCTGTACTGTCCTGGTTCGGGGTGGCATTCATCGCAAAAAGGCGCCATTATGTTCTCGCAATAACCGTTGTAGGGTCCCGGATGAATCCTGATCTCTGTAACGACTTATTAATAATAGATCTCAGATTGTTGGGGTCAAAGTATGGTTGGACATTCCTTTCCCCTTGAAGTCGTAGTTACTGGATAAAGAAGAAATTTAACACTCCTAAAAAATCATCCTGTATCAATTAGCATTAAAGTGAATTCAGTACACGGAATATCGGAGTCCATTTATACTTATAAAAGAATACGTTTAAAATGGGCAATGTGGTTTATAATATATATGAAAAAGTCAATGTGATAGGTGTTTTTATTACCTTTTCACTACTAAAACTGGGGGAGGAGAATTATATCCTTAATTATGTCTTAATTATCATTTATCCCTTATTCAAAAGATGATTTCTTATGTGTCCTACTTTATAAAAAAAAATAAATGCTGGGTTAAAAACAACCATTCTGGTTATTTGGCGCACGCCAACTATTGGACCAGGATGCCCTTGCTTGTGAGGGGAAAGGTGTGGTTATGTAGGATGCGGGTTGGGGTTAATGTTTGACCGAGCATTGCTGGGTTGTTTTAGGTTTACTCAATATTGTACAAAGGTTACCTGGTGTGGTAATTAGAAAAGCAGGACACCACCGCTGATTACTAATGACAACAGTAATATCAAAAGGTTAACATTTCTTATAAGAAAGAACACCCATGGCAACAAAATTCGTTGAACAAATAATGAAACAAAAATGCAACATGATTTAAAAGTAAACCGTGCAGACGGCGTTGCCGGGAAGGTGGAGGGGCGGGAAGAGAGGGGGGGGGGGGAGAGGAAGGGGTCGGGTGTTTTCACTTGTAGCTGAAAGATGTTTTGATGAGCATAACCTGGCACATAAACAAACCGACTGAGGATTGCAGAGAGCATATCTTAACATCAGAAGAGTAATAAATTCTATATATAAGGGAATGTAAATCAGTTGGTTGTTAATCATAACGTAAATCATTTACAGCGCAGTAAAGACTTCATAGATGAAATAAAACATATACACACCTTTATTTGACTGAAGTGCACCAATTAGGCGGCACTGAGAACCGCTTTTTCCTAAAGACGATGCAAACAACTTTTCAGCTGTCAGTGAGATTGTCCCAGCCACTAACTCAACGTCTGGGTAACACAAAAACTACCCTACTCTGGGGAAAAAACTACCCAACAGGCTCAACCTTGTGGTTGGGTAGAAAAAAATAACCACGCATTTTTTAGATTGTAGTGTTAAAAGACATTTCTTAAATTGTTTATCAATTTATTTTTTTTTTTGCAAAGTTCCACGAGTACTTTTTATTGGGCAAAGAATCATTAGTGCTATAGTTAATCTATAATTCATTTTGGCACTTCTTAAGAATTATTTTGATGTCTCTTGATGTCAAACCACAAAGCCAAGTTATAAACACAAGCTGCCAAAGTACATTCTCTTCAAAATAATTTTTAATGTTGTCCTTACTGCAGTATGATTGATGTACTATTGCGCCACAAGTTTTATACGTCACTGCCTGGATTTGACTCTCATGAAATCATGAAAACAACTGTGAATTTTATAATGTAAATGTAAAACACCTTTCCTGTTTACTCTGCTTGCGAAATTTGAATATGATTAAACTGTTGTTTCTTCTACATACTGTATGTAACTTCCCTCAGATGTGTTATGACATGTGCACATCTGTTTATTGTCTTAATCGATACTATGACTACATTGTTTCTCTCTGATTCATCACTACTGCTGCGGTCATAATGTCTTTGCTTTGGTTGATTGTAGGAAAATTTAAAGCAATAGCTCTCTCAAAATGAAAATTCAGGCATTATTTAGTCACCTTCGTGTGTTTAGAAACCCATTTGACGTGTCTACTTCTGTGGAACTCAAATGGAAACAGTCTCAAGAATATCCTGGTTGTTCTTCTTGTTGTTTTCCCCCAATTCGGTTACAACGAATAAGAACTGGAGCTTTCGAAAATCAAACGGGATGCAAAACCACCATAAACCAAATAGTTGAAAGTCTGAAACCATATAGTTTTGTGTAAAGAATAGCCTTAAATCTTTCATCTATAATAAAGAAAGAGTTAATAATGTCTGAGAATGTGCTTTTGAGTCTGAACTTGGTTGATCAATGAATCGCATGGTCCTTCGGGTGCACGAGATAATCGAAGAGGTTCAAATGCGGCACAAATCAGACAGGATCTGCAGACAGTCTTTTCAATTTATATATGCACCATTTGTATACTATTTTGTGGTGGTTTAGGCATCATTGTTAAAGCGTGAAAGCCGCCATTCCCTCAATTCTAGTATGACGGTGGCATTGAAAAAACAACCATGTACATAAGTTTCATGTATCTGCTGTTTGGTTTGTGTCCACAGGGGGAAAGAGAAAGTCATATGGGTTGTAATGTCAGTTTGCACAACATTTTTATGGAATTCAAGAACATGATGCCTGGGTCTCATAATGCCACTTTAGAGTTTGTACTTGGGTCAACAAAAAGGTCATGTTTGACTTATTGTTCGGGAGATAGGAGTTCAGGTCACGACGTTGCGGCCAAAAGAGGGGACATGAAAAGTGATTAGGACATGCTAATCTGTAAATGGCTTTGGTCATTTTGGGTTGTGTCGCTTGTTGTAGGGGCTAGCATACCCTCCGAAGTGCATTGGGAGTATCTGGCTATGGAGGACAACTTGTTTGCTGAACTTCAAGAAGGCCACGCTGCAGTGCGTTGGTCAAAGGTGAATCGGGAAACCTCAGAGGTTCACCGGGACGAGGTAAACTGCTGGTGCCTACCTGCTACTCATCGATTTTGATTTGTGTTGTAAATAAGTCCTCTTCCTGTAAGCGTGTCTTTTCAGTTTCATGTCGTTTGGGTATCTGCGTCTCTCTCAAGCATGCCCGAGTAATCTCTGTGTGGAGCAGAATTTTTGTGCCGTAGCCTTCAATGCACGGTGCATTTTTAATCTACTCTAGGATAAAATCGATATGTGTAAACGTGTACACGGAGAGTGCATTGCAATACACAACAGTTTGTGTTGTGCATGTTGTGCACGCAAATACATATACGTCAATTCCGGGAACCGCGATTTTTTCTGCATTTTATTATCCGTAAGATTGACTAAGGGGGGGGGTGTGGTAAGGGACATGGATATTTACATGATACACGGGAGGAAAAAAGGGGGGGGGGCAATCCGCGGGTGAGACAAACATTCTCTGGTTGTTCTCCTCCCGAAAGGTCTACGTGCCAAACGAGGGTCGCGGTTGGGGAAACCCGTTTCTCTGGACTGCTCTGGGCGTTTGAATATGGCAAAGGTGTAAACATGAAGTAAGCTTTTTCGTTTGGGTCGTGTTGTGTTGCAACTTGCGAAGCAAACCTACAGAGTGCCCTTTTCACGACGGAGTTATAGGGAGAGGGGGGGATAGAAAATTGGGGGCTTTGAGGGGAGATAGTAGGTTTATGATGAGTTTGTCATTAGAATTCGCGCTGCGCACGGTGGTATGTGTGTCAGATGCGTGTGAGGGGAGTCTTACCACTGTTCCTCGGAAAAGATGGGGGGGGGGCAATTGGCGCCATGCATGGGTGTGAAAACCTTTCCTTATAGTCCCTGGTATAGGGAGCTGTGACAAAGTTCTAGTTGTGGCTGCCGGAAACACTTGATTGGCCAGTGTTGGGGTTTTAGGCTAAATAAAATGGCCTTATCAGCGGTTTGTAAAGAAATAGGGGAGAACGATAACATAGGTAGCTATAAGAAAGGGGGGGAAAACGATATTACATCCCACCAGGCGGAACGTCTTCCGGGATCCTGTGAGGTTATTCTGAGAGCGCACATCATCGGCCTCGTTAAATTCTCGAGAATGCGCGTGTTTACGAGTGCATGATGGGAGTGTCTGATTGGTGCGTGTCATTATATTATATACGTATACATAGGGGAACAGCTGTAAGGGAAAAATGTGGGGTTGAAGGTAAGAGGCTATCCACGATATCGTTTTCTCTTTGTCTTTCGAATCGTGTCTAAAAAATTGTGGTGGTGACTCTACTGATTTCTTTGAGGGAGCTATTAGAAGTTTTGTAGAACTATATCTTATAGCACGATGCAAGTTACGGTTCGATATGAGGTTTGCATTCGTTAAAAAGAACAGTATTTTGTGGTATTTGGTGTACTGAGCGCTAGTGTGTTTAATGCAGTTTAAGGTTTAATATAGAAAAATGTGTTCCAGCATACTGGTACTTATTGGTTTCTCCTCTAGTGGATGCCCCTCGCGTTTCTGAACCGCGTCGTTGGTTTCAAAGCTCATCGGTCCTGCAAAGCGTTGTCGTGCGTGATTGGCCAGCTCTCCGGTTGCGGTGTGATGATTGGCATAAATCCTCAATACGTGGTGACCGGAAATGTTACGTCCCTGATACCATACTGTGATGCCTGCTTTCAGGACCACATGTTACGAGCCACTGAGGCTGAACTCGCGCTTCATCAGGGCGAAAGCTGATCCGTGCGTGGTTTCCTCAAGCGACCATCAAGGGGATCAGCTCCATCATGACTATCGGGAGAGGTATCGGGTGGACATCTTGTTTTAGAAAGGCCAACGAAGTAGTTTTTCACTTTCACAACTAACACACAGTGGCCTTCACGACGGATGGCGAGCAGCGCAACAACAATAACTGGGAGGCAGGGGCGAAATCAAAAGTTCGGCCTTTTATGTTCTTTGCGTGTACGAGCTCCGGTTGGGCGGACGTTATGCAAAATCTTCCACAAGGGTAGTGACGTATACATGTTGGGGCGGTGTTAACACAAGTCCGTTTATGTAGGTGTGGGCATGATCTAAACTTAAAATGGGGTCTAAAGAGGTCTCTCTTGTGGATTTGAGACTTTAGTCTTTGGGGTGGTCAACTTTACGAGTCATTCTTTAATGTGCACACATAAAGCATTGTAACACAAAAGTAGAAAGTAAAATTGAAATCACATGGCATAAACACATCACCCTTAGAACACCAAGCACCTACCTAGATACTACCTAAATTCTGAGTTTTTGTTGTTGCTGTGCACTTGATGTTAAAAAAGACTGGATCGTGAATGCAAAACCATTAGGAACTACTTCTTTAAAGCCTGCAGGAATTTTGTTTATTTTTTTAAACGAGGACCATGTGTCGACTGTATTATTGACAAACACATGTATTTTGTGATAAATCACAGGAATGAACTGAGAAGTGTAATACAGCCCCAGGGATAGTTTAATTTGGTATTCATGAAATAATTCGTCAAAAATACATTTTATGTACAGATTCCTTCCGGATAGACCGGTTTGAGGTTGTGCACTTATAAAGTTTGGTATCGAGATTGGTAAAAAAATAATATTGGTTTATTCAGCAAGGCACAGTTTTTTTGTATATGACCAAAGTGACATTAGAGGGACATTTAATGTTGGGCTTGATAATATGTTGCTGTTTCTGATAAATTGCTGTTCTTTTGACATTTCCAATTCCAAAGTACCCTGACAAAAATTCGTCTGGCTCCACAAAAAATTAAGCATTAACTTTTTTCAATATTGATAATAAGAAATGTTTTTTTTTTTAGCAGCGAACCAGCATATTGGAATGATAGAAGGACCATATGTGGACCACAAAACCAGTCATAAGGCTAAATTATTTTAAATTGGGATTTATACATCATCCGAAAGCCGAATAAATAATCTTTCCATTAATGTACGGTTTGTTATGATAGAACAATATTGTCCGAGATGACAAACGCAGTTTGGAAAATCTGAAGCTGAGGGTGCGACAACAAAAATCAAAATTGAGAAAATCGGCGGCGGTTAGACGTTGCACAATTAAGTCCTAGAGCAATGCTATTACTGATCAAAAATTAAGGTTAATATATTTACATGAGGAAATTAATACGAATATCTTCATAGGAACATGATCTTTACTTAATCGTGCCGGTAATTATTTAGGTTGGCATAACGAAAAATCGATTCTGGTTTGACCCCTACAATGTAGGTTGTTGGCTAGATTCTAGCAAATAACCCCAGCGACTTAAAGACTGTTTTGTGCGTCCAGGGGGGTCACATATTAGGAATAGATTTCTGAAGGACGCATGTTCGGCGTATCATGACAATCAATATTCTTAAGATTAAGCATAAATCATGGGTGGTGTATATTGCGAGAATCCTAGACTATAGATTCTGTTGTTTTCAATGTCTGTTTCTGATTGTGGGATTGAATCATATTTCATTGTTCACACAGGAAAGGTGAAGCTCTACCAGAGGGTGTGACTGTGGACAGTGGCACGCTGCGCTTTTCCAGGCCCCTGAGCTTGACAGATCAAGGAGTTTATGTCTGCACCACCACCAATGAGGTGGGATCTGGAAAAGCTGAGATTCAAATAAATATATCAGGGGGGGGATATGGTATCCCCACGTAAGGGAGAACCCTTACCCCTGTTAGAATTGCAGGTGGGCGGACAACGTGCTGGTCCCGTCTAGTGGAAAATAATATGCAACGGTGGCATATTCTCCATAACCTCCCTCAGCATTGGACAGAATAAGGGTTACATCCAAGGAGAATGAAGATTCAAAGTCCCACCATTTACTGCACGGCGGCTCGATGGTGCGGTCGCAAGACCGTGCAGTGTATGTTTTTGCTTTCTGTGGGATGATGGTAAAAGGATATGGTGTGGTAGAGCAGAAAATAGTACAACCTTTTCCATAAAGTCATCTCTAAAAAACAAAAAAAAGACAAAAGCCCATAAAGACGAGTCTGACTCAGTGGTCACAGCAAGAATGACAGCGTCGTTGTAAATGTGACGGGTACAATTGTTAAATTAGTGAATCTTGTTGCAGGAGGGGTGTTTCTTTCAGAGTCGTCTCCGAGAAACACATCAGTGAACTACTTGATGATGATTATTATTGCTGGTGTTGCTGCAGTGATTGTTCTCACTCTTATCATAGTGATCATTTCAGTAAACCGCTACTATAAGCGCAAAAATCAACAACTGGCTATAGAGCTGGTTGAAAAAAAGTAAGAAAATTTGTCTTTCTTTCTGAACATAGAATAATTTACATGACTGGTCTGATTTCGAGAATTTGTGTACTGCACACCTGTACTTCAGTCTGTGTCTGTCTCACCCTCTTTGTAAGGGAGGAAATCAGCACTCTATCAAGACAAGCCTCAATTAGGAGAGTCAACTCAGGAAGCACAGACAACAGATACTCGGTGAAAATACATATATACACATAAAAAATGTTTATTGATAATGCTAGGTTTGGGGTCAGTAGTATGGTGTTTTGAAATGTTGTTGTGGAGAGCATCTTGGCTTAACACCAAGAGCTGTATTTATTTTAGGTATCAAAAGGATGCGTAAAAACAGTAGATATTTGAGAAATAGTTGTGTGGAGAGAGTTATAAGATAATGTGTTTTTTATTTTAATATGTGTTTAAGACAAATTGAATTTATGGGGTCCTTCTGCAAGCTGGAATTTTCAGTCATCTTACGGCCAGTCTTCAGTGTCCATGATCCGAGTTTAGGGAGGCATCATTCCGAGATCTTATTTGCTGCCAGAGAAACATCTCATTCTAATCAATGTTGAAAATGATTTGCTGCTTAAGTATTGTTGTGGAAACGGGGTTGCTAATTTTTCAGGATGGCTGTGATGAATAAAAGCTTTATTTGATAGAGAAGTTTTTTGTAACATTATAAATGTCTTTACGGTCTGACTAAAAGTATTACTTAAAAACAAAAATTTTTACTGATGCCAAATGGTATGGTAGTGAATGATATGTATGAGTATATACTGGAGCTGGTATATTCCGGGTGTTTGTCGGAGAAGATATCATGTCAAGACGTGTGTTAGTGCGATCTCCTTTTAAATTAATGTTTTATTTGACAATTTAGGGGTTTATTTTGGTTTATTTACTTTTGTGTAGTGACTTCTTGACTTGTTGGTACCTTGGTATCTTGGTAACGTGACAATCCTAATTATTTTTTTTAACATATGTCTTAAAGGAGAAGTTTCACCCCAAAACGTAAAATTTGATGTTATCGCTTAACCCGCGAGGCGATCCAAGAGTAGGTGCTTTTGGTGCGGAGTAGAACCACAAACAGAGATTTGTAAACATCAAAGAACCGTGCAGTCTGTCAGTGCATGATATTTGTATGGGGCATGGAATCAGTGGGGGCTGGGGGTGAAGAGTCAAAACATACACAAGCAAAAACCAATTAAACCCTGCGGCTCTAGAGACATAATTGAGGTGTGTAAAGACACAAACGAGCAGTCTGTGCAAGAAACTGAACAGTAATTATACAATTTTTTACCTCTGATTTACTAGCAATGTCTGCCTTCCTGAGCTGCGATCGCGCGTCTTCTTCTTCTTCTGATTTCCACGTATCGCAGACTTATCTGTGTCCTACCGGGGGGGGCAGGGGGTTCCACCTAGGTCGTCTCAAATAGACCCTGCACTCTTCATGATATGTAGATAAGCGTGGTCAATGTCCATTGGAGAGATAAGGGGGGTGTGGAATTCACTGTATAATCTTTGATCCACCGAAAGCAAGAAAAGAAGATACCAACTCTGAGAACGCTCGCAGACATGGTGGGCGGGACATTGGCTGGTGAATCAGCAGGTAAAAAAAAACAAACCCGATATAAACTGTTCATTCTTAAAGACACAGACGATCAATGTTCGTGTTACAAATCAATTTACGTCACGTATCCGCAGAAGAAATGAAGGTGGTGGGTTTTGGTTGTGGTATGGGTTTTTTTTACTGCTCAGCAGGCCCGTGATTCCCTTCACGCATTATTGGACTGTACAACTGCAACGGTTTGAGTTAAAAATCTTTGTTTATGCTCTACTGAAGAAACAAAGTCACCTACAAATCTTGGATGCCCTGGGGGTAAGCCCAGAGACATCATTTTTGGGCTTTTTGGGTGAACCTAGACAACCTTAAGCATAGGTTTAAAGAAAAAAAAAAAATTGTTAAATTATAGAAGGGTGTCCGTGTACCGATAGAGTTTTCCGAAGTGGTAACAGGAGGTAACGGCATAAGAGCAACTGAAAACACGAAAGGGAAACACGACGGACCCCAAAAATGGAATATTCGGGTAACATTTGAAATGATATATCCCTTTAAGTATCTAATTTTCTTTTCGGGCAACAGCATGAATCTATACAATTGCTGAATGTATATTGCAGTATATTATATCTTCCTCCCTCTCATTCCACTGTCTCTGTCTTCTTTTAAAAGGATGACAATAATCCTTTAAGAGTTGAAGGGACGATACGCACAAGTTTCTCTTCACTGGTTTGTCACTCTTTTCATGCATCATTTCAAAAAACACTATATATACCAGTCACATTTTGTAATTGTTCGATATGATAGGCAGAACATATCACAACTGAATTTTGTTTTCCTCTCTGGCACATACATAAAAACCCAAAACGTTTACTTTCACAGGATCGTCCTCGCTCCAGGGATAGTCGGTCCACGCTGGGAGGGGTGGACTCACTCGGTCGCCCTGCAATTTATAACACGTCCAGAAGAGGTCGAGACAAACTGATGGACAGAACTGAAAAAGAAGCTCGGCTGATGATGGAGTCTTATGAGCAGGACAGTAACGTGTCACAGGTGTGAGATAAGTTTCATGAGTCTGTTTGTGCTGTTGATCTATATTTCCACTTTCACAAATAGAGCTTACATTTGCTGAAAAAGAACACAAATTGGTTTTCTTTTCTTTTTAAACAAATGGTCAGTGAATGAAGGTGCTTAACCTTCCTAAAGAAAATGGTGTTCATTCAGATCAGAAGAAAGTATCTCAAATTTAATGATCAAATGTATATTCTCTTCGTTTTATATAAGGTTTGCATTTTTGTAGCCATGTTACTTGCTAAATAATGGTATGGTAAGTGCAATTCTGTGTCTAGCTATGTGGGACTAAATGGATGGTTTTTAGTGTAGTGGGAGGAGAGTGTTAAGGTATGTGGCCGGAAAACCTTCAGTTCAGAAAAGCTTGTAGGTTTAATTTCTTTATGTTTTTTGTCAAGAAATTAATACTTAATGGTGCCGCATAGTACACATTTATGTGGGTGTATTCTTTTGCCTTTTCTACTCATTAAAGAGTGTCCAGGTTTTCGCTCAAAAATATAAAATAAGCAATGGGGCAACGTTGCACGATACAACTTCAAGTTGAGCAGCAAATCAGTAGTATTAGATGATTCTCGCTGAAGGTTCATTTGACACTGAAAGACTAAAGTAATGTCTGCTAGCCATTTCAGGCGTTGTGCCATCACAGAATACATTATGAAGATAGTAATTTTTAAGATATACGTTATTTTATAAATGATTGTAATAAATTTCACAGGACGGGGGTACTATATTTATGGGGTAACGGGTATTTTTCCAATCAAATACAGCAAGCCATGTTGAGAATTTAGAGTTTCTTTCAACCCGCAGAAAGGCCTTATAGTCAAAACTGCAATAGTGATGAAGTGAGAAGATACCTTGATAATTGTAAGAACTGTTGGTAAGGATAATCCACCCAGCCGATTTATTTAAAAAGGCTTTCTGATTGGTTTTTTTATGTAGATCAGGGTCATTTTATACTAAAATGTGGCCATTTAAAAGTCACCGTGGTAAAAGTTAGGGTAGGGGGGAGAACCTAAAAATGTACCGAGCTATTTTATACGACCTTTGCTACGTGTTTGCCACCAAATTCCTGACAAATACGTTAATAAAAAAAAAACTTGTGTTGTTTTTTATTAGTCAAAATAGCGTGCATCTTCTAATGTTTTACGCCCGATTTATGTCTGATACCGAAAGCGAGTACTTAAAGAGCATATTAAGAACTCTGCACGTTTAGTAAGTCTAACCCAGTTTGAAATGAGACAGGGGGGAAAACGCCCTATGTTTATAAATAGGCTCAGTATTCCAACACGCTCTGCCACCTGGATTGAATGACCTTGAGTTGGTGAAACCTTTTCCGGAGGGAATGCATGTCAGAGCCGATCCCGGGTTCTGGGGCGGGGTCGTCACGTTAGCTGTAATTTAACATAGATCATTGAATCTGATTAGACCGTTATCATCTCGCTCAAAAATGACCAAAGCGTTTCGAAAAAAAAAAAGAGTTACCCTAGCTGGGGACTATCAGGCTCTGTGTAATTATTGCAACTTTTACATTTTCTAGTACACGATGTAACTACAGAATGGGTCACAATTTTTAAATAGGAAAATATATTTTGAAAAAACTTATGTCTGTTTTGAGCGGATGCTACGATCCTAATCAGATGTCAATTATCTATCTAGCTCAGCTAAAAGTGCTACCGGGCAACCCGGCGATCGTGTCTAATGGATTCAAAACCTGTAAAACCCAACGGTTTAACTCCAGGGGAGTTGGTAAAATGAGCCTCAATTAAATTTTTCAAAAAAAAAAAATTTAGTGGACGTGTTAGAGCCTTTAACCATATGCTGGATCAGAATAATTGTTCAGATAACTGTGCCTGCATAGATCACAGGGGGAGGGGGAGTTTAGCACTTATGCGATACATGAGAACAACCAACTCTCCCTCCTCTCCACCCCTGGCTTCTTAGTGCAAGGGTGAAGCAAGCCCTAGTTGAAATTGTGCGGGAATCTCGAACGCAGGGCGCCATTCGCCAGCAAGGGGAGGCCGCAGTCGTAGGAAGCTAGCAGGATGGAGGCAGTCATGGGCAATTCAGCGGTGGGGCCTAGTATACCATGTACAAACAACGACTCTTTACGAAATGAGGACGAAGAGTTCTTGTCGCCCACTAAAACGGATGTACAGGCGTCCCAGAGGTGAATACTTTGTCCTGTCGTGGAGTTGTTATAACGGAGTGGGCGGCAGTCGTATACGGCGAGGCTCGCCGATATCTGCGGGCGCTATCCAGTTGCTGCTATGTGAGCGTCATGCTAGGACGCAGCTCTATGGCCCAAGTCAAACCCAAGTAACCTCCTGCGGGGAGGGGCCCGGAACCGAAGGCGACACACCCTCTTCCTTACCACCAGCCTACCCCAACGTATCCACAAAGCTGATCGTTTAGCGGTTTATTATTGAACGCCGTGAGGTACACACAGTTGAACTATAGCAAACCGAAGATGTTGTGCCTAACTTAATTTCCTCGCCGAAAATTCTGTTTCTGACAACCAACCCAAAAATGATCTTTTGTATGAATTTTTGTATAGGACATCACATTCTCAGTTGGCAACAACTGGACCTGAATGTACTATCCGCGGCGATAATCTGAAACTCACCTGCAGAACAATACCAGATATAGCTTAAACAGGTTGTCCTCATAATTAATTGTGTAAAGCCGTAACTGGACTGCTGAGTAGGTTAGGGTCCAACATGGTGGATTTCAAACGTGCATAGGTAGCTGGCAGTCCCCCGAGTTGAGCGGGCAGGCAAGTGGAGTAGTAAGATGCTTTTATTATTGTAAATTTCATGTGGGGCAACCTAAGGCATCACATTGGAATTAAGCTGTTGGGGTAGAAAATACTAACATAACTGGTGTTGCTAAGATCAGTAATATCCATGTCAGTGTGATATGTAATTGCACCTTGGAGTAGTTCTGGTGAATCCAAGATGTGAAGAAAAATGGTGTTTCGTCGTATGATATTTTTTTGAGCAAATATGGGGGGGTGTCTGAGGTGTAATGTATAGTTGACTGGAACCGGGGGGAAGGACCCACTGCAGGAAAATAAACAAAAAGAATAGTATTATGAAGTACTGCATTACCTTGTTTTGAAAATGGCTCATGCATGTTCACCGAATGTCATTGTAGGAGTGACACTGTCATTGTTTACAGCATATATACTTCATTATGTACTAGTGCTTTAAATGTATTTAGTTTTAATAAGTGGGCAGTGTTACCGCAAGCTCCTGAGATACTCTTGTGAACTTTCTATCTAACAAAATATAAAGCCATGGGTCCTGATGGCAACTTTGGCGTATTCAATTCACTGCAGTGTATGAGGGTTATTAAATCAACCCTATTTATACTGCGTATGTATCTATGTTAGATGAATTTCAGAAAACACAATGTTAAATCAGGACATAATTGTTCTGAGCTTTTCAGCCTAAATTTAAACATGTGATGAGAAAAAAAAGTACCATATCAACCATAATTAACACCAAAATGCTACAATAAAACTGGGGGTACTGTGATATTAACCACCACTGTCAAAAAAAAAAATGAATGAATGGATGGAAAATTATAATAATTTATTATGTTTCACAATATTAACCATAAGTTCAATAACAACTTTATTAACGATGGTATTTTGGTGTAAGCTATTACCTTGGTACATTTTTGTAAACTGTCCCCCACCGTGCTTGGCTGCTGTAGCAGGAAATGCCCATTGAAGGGGTCATATGATGTTGCTTAAAAGAACATTGTTTTGTGTATTTGGTTTAATGAAATGTGTTTATGTGGTTTAAAGTTTAAAAAACACATTATTTTCCCATACTGTACATCTAGTTGTTTCTCCTCTATGGCCCGACTTTTTGAAACGCGTCAATTTTTACAAAGCTCATAGGTCTGAAAAGAGATGGGGTGCCTGTGATTGCCGAATACCTCAAGCTTGTGACGGAAATGTTACGCTCTTACCATATTGTGATGCCCTGTCCATCCGCAGCGACGAGACAAAAACATTAAAACCATTACAAACGAGGCATTTGTTGCATCCAGTGGGCATCATTACTGATTATAATGACTTATACTCATTCGGGGTCGAGAACGGCACGCATGGCGGATCCGACGATAGTATTATGCGCCGGCAACACATGTGACGACCCGGGCGGAAAAGTTGTAGTATTTCCTCATCGACCAGTACGGATCAGCTCCAGGCATGATGAAGTGAATATCGTCCTCTTTTGGAAGACCAAACAAGTAGTTTCACAACGAAACACACAGTGCCTTCACGACATGGCGGCGGCGGCAGCGAGAAGCAATATTACAGCGAGAATAAAAGTTACGCTTTTTTTTTTTGCGTGAACATTTGGGCGGCGTTATTTAAATCTTCCCACATCGTGACGTAGACATGTGGGGACGTGTTAGAACGAGCCGGTTTAAGTAGACGTTGTTGACTCTTAACTTTTATTTATTTAAGAAGATATTATCGCTCTTTGGATTTGAGACTTTAGTCTTTGCAAGTTTTTCAGATCTTCTTTATGCACCAAGAGCTAACACTCCAAAGAGAAAGGAAAACTTGACAATGCATTATATGACCCCTTTAAGAATATTTCGGAACGGTTTGCGTTGACTGTTATTTTGAATTTCAACCTGTCTTTCAGTCCTTTTTACGCCACTGTCATTCTGCATAGAACTGCCTTGCAATTAAAGTAGCCTACTCAAATGTACTAAAACGGTCTCTAAACGGATAAGAAATGATACCTTGGAAATTATTTGTTTTGTATTAAAATACCTTTTTGTTAGCAGGTTCCCTCACAAAAAGAAAAAAAATATTTTGTTAAATAGTGTTTTAAATTAGTATATTTTGCAAGTGAACTCTAGTCTAGTACTCTAGTCTGGTACATTTTAATAATACACTTTTAAACAGTCACAAAGCGCTCAGAGCGGGACTTTTATTTCGTCAACAAGGCGTATCGCCGTCCATTTAGATGACTGCTCAGTGCTCAGCGTCGCGAGCTTCACACATCGCTGCTTTTAATTCTAGGCACATTCACTGAGAAATTTACCAGCCATCATCTTTTCTCCTTCAGCAGGGTCGACGCTCTTCCCGATTTATTGTAACTTCCTTAACTGTACGGTTTTGTACAAAAGCTTCGTATGTCTTTTGAAAATATACAATTGTGCATTTGTTTTCCCTGATGATATGGATTAATGTGTCGATGCCTGCAGAAATTGCCTGGATATAATTGTTCCACCGGACCATGCAGAAAATCCCGAGGATATCGACACACTGCAAGGATTACTGTCGTTTATAAAGATCACTGCATTTTTTGTATATAGATCGTATTTTTTTATAGCGGAATCGCTTTGTTACTGTTGGCAGGTTTTTCTAAGAAAAGGAACAGGGAAGAAAGGAAAGAAGAAGGAAGCCCTCGAGCAGAGGTACAGTGGACTGATGAATGTAACAGCTCGTGTGTCATTCATTTCTGCGTTCCATTTAGAACGTGTTTCCTGACGGCCCTTGATTTAAATTCGTTTACCATAATTTTGTTAAATAGTTGTACAAAATTGTATAAATATTTAAAATGTAAATGGGTGTGTGTGTGTATTTATATACAGTGTTGGGGGTAACGCGTTACAAGTAACGCGAGTTATGTAATCATATTACTTTTTTCAAGTAACTAGTAAAGTAATACATTACTTTTAAGTTTACAACAAAATATCTGAGTTACTTTTTCAAATAAATAACGCAAGTTACTTTTTTTTCCAATTTATTGATTGGCAGCTCTCCTGTCCCCATGTTGAGAGAAATCAGATGTTACTGTAGTTCTAAAATAAATATGAATATGCATTAATTCATCTCACTAACAAAAAACACAGATTCAGTATTCCTCAAAATGAATAAAAATAATGCAACTCAGAATATGACGCAAACTGCAATAATTAAATGTTAAACAACACAAATATAATTTATGTATTTAATCCCGTTCTATTTGCTTCTGACCTTCGATGATCCAGTTCAACCGTACTAATAAGCACAAGTTACTCTAGACGAACATTTGTGTGTCTTTTGTTTATTGCTGAAGTGTGTTGAAATGTCTTCTTCTGCATTCTACTGTACGGACGTAAATTTACTTTCCCTTCATTTCACTTTTGGTGTGAAAAGGCTTTTATATTTGCCAAAAAATAGAACTTTTTTATTTTAAAAACAAACAAAGCAAGCCCTGTCCAGATTTAAAAAGTAACTAAGTAATGTAATTAGTTACTTTTGTATGGAGTAACGCAATATATAATGCATTACTTTTAAAAGTAACTTTCCCCAACACTGTTGATCTGATATTATATATGTGGTGGCTCATATGATCTATATATTATATATATTGCATATGCTATGCACACACACACACACACACACTATATATATATATATGTGTGTGTGTGTGTATATACACACACACACACACAATATATATATTTCAATATTATTATATATAGTATATGGATATGCACACACACACACACACACACTAGTATCTATATATATATATATTTGCATAGCCATATGCAAACACACACACACCAACATATATCTATATATATATATTTATATATATATATATAATATTATAGATAGATTATGCAGTATGCCCCACACACACACACACACACACATATATATATCTATATATAGAGTATAAAAAAGAGTGCATTGTAAAAGTTGGTACAATTTTATACAGTTATTTACATTCAATGACTTTAATGAAAGCGTGACCACTTTGACATCAAATTGGATTCCTGCATATTGGTTACCAAACAATTTGTCCCCCAAATAATAATGATATTTTAAAACAATTGCTTTTTTATTTGAACAAAGGAGACTGAGAATGAAACTTTAATTATTTTCTCTCTTTTTATGAATTACATAATGAACACTCTATTTGGAAATTAAAATCATCATAGAAATGTGTTTTCATTCTAGTATGAATAGCCTCTCTTGGTGTATTTTTGAATAAATATAACTCACTGACCCATATAACAGACACAATCAAGAAAATTGCAGAATCTGCAGTTGATGGAAATATCCCATGAAAGCTGGCTCCTGGAAAGCACCTTTAGACCACAGTTCACATGTCACAGCTTTAGGATTAACAAAGTTGTAAGCTATTTATAGTGGGATGTTTACAGTTGGTTTTACTGTTTTAACATGGCTTTATTGATTCTAGTTTTATCACATTAAAAACAAAAGGTTTTCAGGGAGGGTTGATTTGTCCAAATATATAGTCAATAGATCTCATTAGAATATACATGTGTAATGGAAGGTGACCGAACATCAGACCTTAAATGCTGATGGTTTGTGGTTTCTGACTTGAGCTGTGTCATGTTCATCCCTGCGCAGTCACAGACACGTGAGAGCTGCAGCCTTCTAGAGTTTCACTGGACAAGAGGGGCTCTCACTTTTACTTCAATACTTAAGCCTTTCTGACCTAATAGCCTAATGGTCAATAGAACTGAAAAGTAGATAATATCACATTTTATGTGATAGACCATATTATTGGCAGCAATTTTGAGATTATGGCCAAAAATAAACCAGGGTTTATATAATTAATTGGAATAATAATACTTTTTTCATGTTTTTGAAAGAAGTCTCCTTTGCTCACCCAAAAAAAAAAAACAGGCATTTATTTGAAATAGATAATTATTTGTAACATTATAAATGGTTATACTAATATATATTATATTTTTTTTTTTTTTTTAGTTATTATTTAGTAAGACTTTTAACTTCAAAACAGTGGTTGTTTTCTTCAAATATATTTAGCATTTTTTTGTGCTGTTACTAATATTTTACTATTTAAAAAGCCAATAATAGCCTTTAAAGCTTGTGACAACATGCCCCAATGCTGGTTCACAAAATGAGCATGATACAGTGAACTGCATCTTGTTTGTTGGACAATAATTATGGTATTTTTTAATAGCTCCACAGAACATTTCAAAATAAATGTGAGTATAACAAAGACATGATCGAAGTTTGAAAATTTCCCATTGACTTATTGATGTCATTACAGTATTTGCATACTGAATTGCAACTGGGTTTTTGCTCTTCTATTGTTACTATACAAATAATCATGCCAATTTAATCTTAAAGTCTGTGTTATTTTATGATTTGTTGACAATTTATTTGCTTTATGTTATACTCCTGTAAAAATATGCCATGATTGATTTATTTAATAATGATTAACGTTATATGCCACTATTCTTTCAACAGCCATGTCCTTCAGGAGGGGTGTTGTCAGGCAGAGTAAGTTCAGGCATGTGTTTGCCCAGGCTTGGAAGGCTGAGCATTGCCTCGATGATGTCAGAGTATCGCGCGTGACATGGGACGGTCCGCTGTGTGCTGCCAATCCGAAGCTCATTGCTGTTGTCATTGAGGCCGGAGGAGGCGGAGCCTTTCTTGTGTTACCGCTCGCCAAGGTTGGCATTCATTCTCTCGCAATAACAATGCCTTAAATATGCTCTGAGGATTTACAGTTGGTATTTTACATTAGTTTGCATAATCAAATGGTTCTGCTCACATAGTTTCTGTGTCTCTTAACACTAGAGCGGTCGAGTGGACCAGAACACCCCGACCGTGTGCGGTCACGCCGCTCCGGTGCTGGATGTGCAGTGGTGCCCACATGATGACAATGTTATTGCCAGTGCATCAGAGGACTGCACTGTCAAGGTTTGCTTCCTTCCCCTTAACAAAACCTACACATCAGTTACTGACTTATAATTGTTAATTGCGTGAATATAGCATCACTGGGGCTTTACATGGTACATATTGTTAGTTTTGTTGAATTTGAGCATTTTAGCAGTTGGGTAAGTACTGTATTGCAATAATTATCTAAATATTTTCAACCTTTTATATATGACTTGAAATCATGTTTTATTTTTAGTCAGAGGAACCATAATTTGGGATAAACATCCAACACAAAATATACTTTATGCACAACTTTCATTATGGGTCAAAGAGAAAAAGGGTGTTTCAAGCTCAAAAAAAAAAAAAAAAAAGTGAAATACAACTTAGGTTTTGTTTTTCCCCCATATGTGTCCTGTTCAGTTGATATTTTCTGAACAAAAAAAAAATTATCATGCATTTTTTTTTTACCATGTTTGTCATTCAGTGTAACAATATTTATATAGCAAAAAATCTTGTTAAGGCATATTTAAAACATGAATCATTTGATGACATTAAAATACTCTATTTAAGGATCACAGTGCAGCCCTCAAATAACAATTAACTTTAATTTAGAAATCGTTATACTTGCTAATGTCCTTTAAACCACTAGGTTTTACCCATTTGTCAGAAAGAAGTTTTTGTGAGGAAGTGAAAGTCATTTAAAATATAAAAATATTTAGTATGATCACATATTATTTTATTTATTTTAATAAGTACAGGTCAGAATTATAAGAAAGTATATTGTTTTGTTTTTACATAAATATATGTGTTACACTGAATAACCATGGTTTGTTACTCTGAATGACGATTTGCCAAAAAGATAAATAACATTGCCATTGTTCCCAGAACTGAAATATTTGTAGTATTAATCTGTGTCATTAAATTAGTTTTAATAATAATCCTGAGTAAATGACTGCAGAAACAGATGTTGAAATATAATAAGCATTTTCCTGATGCTCCCCTGCCATGCTTGCTTAGCTTGTCACTTTGTTTCTGACTTGATCGGCCTCAAAAATTCCTGCTTGCAGCCACATTTATTAATACTTTCTGTTTGCAAACATAAATGACATTATCAGGATAAGTATTTTGAGTGCAGAATCCTCTCAGTGACCTCTCTTGAACTTGTGACATACTGTAGTGAGGGGGTCTCTCTGCCCAGAAATATTGGCAAGCTATTATTCCAACAATTAGAATCCTCAATACCCTTCTCTTTTCCTGGCTAAAGACACGTTTACACCAAGTACGGTAAGGATAAAGTTAAAGATAAAAAAACAAACACAATCAAAAAAGTGGAAGGAAAAAAAACCCCCCTTCTGTATAAAAGAATAGCAGATTCCACAGCACAACTAACGATAACTGCACAGAGAAACGATATTGTTGGAATCTCTTTTATATTGTTGGATTTGTTTTGTATTTTTTTCCAGCTGATGAATGATAAAAGCATTGACAGCCAATTAGAATCCATTCCACTTTAAAGAGCTCGAGCATTTAAAGTGGCAGACAACAAATCTGCAGCACATGCTTAGAATGAACAGTGCCATTGTTCATCGGTGTGGAGGCTCTAACATAGTTACTGTTATAGTTATTTTATAGTTATTGTTCTTGATGTAAACAGGCTTTAAGAATGCCACCCAAGCTACTGGGCTCACACTTGGTTTATTAGCTTTTTGGCTTTTTACAGTGCCTAGTGACTCCCTCTGTTCATGGGTGTCTATAATTAATCAATAATCAAATTAAACAAAACCAAATTGCACTCAAATATTAATATTTATTAAGTTTAACACATATTTGTCAATGCTAAACATTCCTCATTTATCTGTAATATAAATAAGATGTTAAAATTGTTATTTATAAAGTGATACTGTCATTCAGTGTAATGGATGACACTGTGGTGTAACAGATCATTTGCATTACATTGAATGACAAAACCATTACCCTGAATGACGGAACTTCTACATCAGCTGATATTTCAGGCAATCAAATGGCCACCTATTTCAAACGGTGAACTTGACCAGTAAAGTTCATCACAATTATTCACAACATTTGGCATTCCACTGAATGACGTGTGTTTTTGTAACCTATATTACCACACCATGAAAAGGTGAAATTATCAAGTATTTAAGAGCAATACACTCACTTTTCTGCAGCACCACACGGTCTTCCAGGTGCCATTTAATGATGTTTTAATATGATTTCAGAATAAATTCTTCTTACTGTTACACTGAATGATCTCAGATAAACTGCATTTTCGGGACAAAAGTCCCCTGTCCATTTAAATACTTAAAAAAAACAATAAGACATAGTCCTTTTAATATAACACAGCCAGTTCTTACTTGAAAATGCCAAGACAACAAATACATTTTTTTTCTTGGTATTTTATATGTTTATTTAAAAATGTATTGCTAAAATCAAAGTCCGGACCATTACGCTGAATGACAATTTTACAATTTGGAACATTATTTCCCCCATATTTTGACATTTTATTGTCACAAAAGTTATTTGAAATATGAAAGTAGACAATTTACTTGCATTTAAGATGTTTTTATGCATTTAAAAAATGACATTTGTAAATGTAATTTGATGCGGACACCAAAATGGGGAGTACTAATCTTTGAACCATATATATATATATACAGTTTATATATATATATATATATAAATACTGCCCCAAAGTTAGAATAATTAGGTTTTTTTCAAGGTTTCGGAAAGGCCACGTTCACACAATAGCAGAATACGGTTGTCAGTCCTGTATTTTAGTCCTTAATACGGTTACATTCACACACAGTACGGTTATTTTCAGGCGTGACAATCGCATTCTGTAACTAGAGTTGGGGTACTCGGACTCGTGTCCGGTCTCGAGTACAGTTTTTTTAAAGGACTTAGACTTGTCACAGACTCGGATGTATTTTTACTCGGACTTGACTCGGACTCGAGCCTTTCGGACTCGGAAAATATGTCCGAGTCCAGGGACAGTTGACAGAAATGCCACTGACTTGATGTATTATCACGAAAATGATATTCAGTATTTGCATGTGTTTTAAATCTTGTCCAGTACTTGAAAGCTGACGGGTTTCTGTGCTCACACACTGAAAGTGCGCTCACAGAATAACGCACCTCTCAGTCAGCGTGCGAATGCCGAGTTCTTTCGCTTAAAGGGATAGTTCACCCAAAAATTTAAATTTGTTGTTTATCTGCTTACCCCCAGGGCATCCAAGATGTAGGTGTCTTTGTTTCTTCAGTAGAACACAAACGGAGATTTTGAACTCAAACCGTTGCAGTCTATCAGTCATATAATGTAAGTCGTGAATGGGAATCATGGCTTTGACAGTCAAACAAACATACACAAACAAAACCAAATTAAACACTGCGGCTAGTGACGATAAATTGATGTGTAAAGACACAAAACGATCGATCTGTGCAAGAAACTGAACAGTATTTATATCGTTTTTTACCTCTGATTTTCACCGCAATATCCGAACTGTCTGTCCTGAGCACATCCTCCTGAGCACATTCTCAACAGCCGGAGCCTGACGCTTCAGAGCACACCATGCTTTTCAGACCGATGAGCTTGTGTTTCAGAAAGGCGGGGCATAGAGTAGCAACAATAATGTACAGTATGTGGAAATAATGTGTTTTTTTAACCTTAAACCGCATAAACGCATTTCATTACACCAAATACCCAAAATAATGTACTTTTTAGCAACATCACATGACCCCTTTAATTACCGTCCACAACAATATTTAATGAGGTTAACTTATAACGTTACCCTCCTTGTGGTCAGTCTGCACAAGATATTCCTTTAAATACAAGATAAGCATTCAATCTACGTCAGAGCGTCAGATCGTCCATGAATCTTTCTACAGCGTTGTTGGCAGGGCGGCCAGAGCGATTTTTGACACTCTCGACGGCAGCGGTGTGAACGCACAGTAATCAAATCAAAATGGCAAGATCGCAATGAGGTTTGCTTTGGTTACATTTAAATGGAAATTGCATTTTCTGGTTAGTATAAGGTTTTAAACAATGTTAAGATAGCTGATAAATAATGAGACTTTCGTGACTCGCCTCGGCTGTTTGGACCGGACTTGGTCCAACTGCCCATTTTGGACTAGATTGTCGCGACCCGAACTCAAATTGGTTGAAAAGACTTGGACTCGACTTAGGTGGACTCGAACCCAACACTTACTGTAACCGAACTCACACCCGTACATTTTCAGGACTCACAAACACACTCTCGGAACACACGCGCTGTGTGAACGGAACCGGATTGGACAACCAGTTGTCTGTCATGTCATACAGTGCGAGAGGGAGCTGCTCTCCCCAAAATAAAAATTAAATAAAAAAAAAAAAAAAAAACAACAAAAAAAAAAAAAAAAAAAAAAAAAAAAAAAAGCGTGTATAACAGGTGTTAAGTGTTTTCAGTGTGTTATTTCAACAATCTGAAACAACTGTGTTCGGTTTTATATATTTAATTCATTTGTTAATTGTAATAATTTCTGTGATTTCAGCAGCAGTGCTCTAGCTTCATGATCTCATGTGTCACATGATTGCCTATCAGAAATCGTCTAATATGCTGATCTGGCTGCTCAGTTCTTATCATTCTATTTGTGCTAATTACTGCCTAATTATTACTAGTAGGTTCTTATTATTATCAATGTTTGGAATTTTGGACATATACAACTGTGATACATTTTCAGGGGTCTTTGATGAATAGAAAATCAAGAAGGACAGCATTATTTAAAATAGAAGTCTTTTGTAAATATCTTTTCTGTCACTTTTTATTAATGCATCCTTGGTGAATAAAAGTATAATATACACAGTGTATCCCAATTGCCATCAAAAAATATGAAGCAGCAACTGTTTTCAGCATTGTAATAATAAGAAATGTGTATTGAGCACCAATCTCAGCATTTAGATGATTTCTGAAGGATCATGTGACACTAAAGATTAAGTTGTTTATCTAAAAAGACATGCACTCTATTTTTGCATAACAGATTTGGCAGATTCCTGATGAGGGTCTGACATCTCCCATGTCTGAAGCTGTTGTGACTCTCGAGGGCCACAGTAAAAGAGTGGGCATCCTGGCCTGGCATCCTTCTGCTCTGAATATCCTATTGACTGCAGGTAAGCTCTTCCTATGTGTATATATATATACTTTGCCGGCTCACGGTTCTTGGATTAAGTCTGTTCTGGCACACTCTTATTTTTGGTATGTGCTCTAATTCTGGTGTCTTAAATCATTGATCAAGCCCTAATTTTGGATATTGGACTTGTTTGAGGGTTTCGTGCATCTTCAAAGTAATGAAAAGACAATAGAGCTGTCAATCACATGTAAAGAAGTAACATAAATAAATCTCTGATCTAAAACTGGACCGCTTGATGCACAGATTGATTTAAAGGTTTGTGCACGACCAGCCAAAGAAAGGTGGCTTTGGATTTGATTTGCATTGGCATGTAAATATTGAGATGCAAATCTTAGTTCTTAAACTGGTAAGATGTTTTTCTTGCTGACCTTTTGGCCAACTTTGATCGTGTTTGCTCGTGTTTTAGGATGTGATAATGTCCTGTGTGTGTGGGATGTGGGCACCGGGGAGCTGGTGTACCAGCTGAGTGACGCCCATCCAGACCTGATATACAGCGTAAGCTGGAACCGCGAGGGCAACGTCCTGTGCACCACCTGTAAAGACAAAGCCTTACGAGTCATTGATCCCAGGCGTGGAACAGTCCTTAAGGTCTGCCTGTTCATTTCTGTATGATAAAGTTTCTTCATCGGGGTTTTCCAGCCAGGGGGTTTGTGAAGAAATGCACAGACAGATAGAGTACCATTCACAAGTTTGAGGACAGATTTTCAAAATAAAGAGGCATCTCATGCTTACCAAGGCTGCATTTAATTGAATTTCCTGAAAAGAAGGCTGTCATATTGTAAAATATTAAATTTCTATATTTTAAGTTGTAATTTATTCCTTTGATGCAAAGCCGAATTTTCAGCAGCTATTACTCCAGTATTCAGTCACATGATTCTTCAGAAATCACTATAATATTCTGATTTGCTGCTCAGGAAACATTTAATATTAAAAATATTATTGTTATTATCAATGTTGAAAAACGTTGTGCTGATTAATATTTTTGTGGAAACCTTGATACAATTTTTTTTCAGGATTCTTATTTTTCAAAAGAACAGCATTTGTTTAAAATTGATATATTTTGTAGTATTCTAAATGTCTTTACTGTCACTTTACTGTCAATTTAATGCATCATTGCTTAATAAACAGATTAATTTCTCTCAAAAGAAAAATATTACTGACCATAAACTATTAAAAAGTGGTGTAGGAACAGCAGATTTTAGTATGGTAGTCTGAATATTCCTAGTAGGCCAAGATGATACAGGTGTACAATGTAAACATAGACATTAAGTGCACCTGAGGACTAATAGGATTATTCTAGGAATGTTTATCGAGCGGCCTGACAGCTGCTGGAAAGAAGCTGCTCTTTAATTTGGATGTTTCTGCTGTTAGTGATCTCACGAGGGCAGCAGCTGTTTTGACCTGGGCGGGATATTTTGTCCACGATGAGCTTTTAGCATGGGGAAATCTATCAAAACAGAACATGATCTTAATAATTCATTGTTTTATTCATTTGAAAGCATTCATAAGCATTGGAAGATTAGTATTACATAACCACTGGCCGGCCACATGTCACTGCAGTTCTGTTTGAGATATGGCAGACTTGTTGAATAGAATATTAGTGAATTAATACTTTAAATCATAAAAAAAAGACATTTTGTGGTTGCCTCTAAACATAAAAAGTTTCCAGTTAGTTTAGGCCTTGCGCTGTCCTCGTCTTCTGCATCAGATCACTTTGGAATCTTTAAATGGTCTTCAGATCAGTGTTTTTGTGCACATATGTGATTTTTGTTTGACAATGTCACACTCAGGTGCGGGAGAAGGCTCATGAGGGCACCAGGCCGTTGAGGGCCGTGTTTCTGGCTGATGGGAAAATCCTGACAACCGGCTTCAGTCGCATGAGTGAGAGACAGCTCGCCCTCTGGGACACGGTAAGAGCATTCTGTACAGTAGAGGAGAATCGCTGGTCCTCTTTTGTTTTGTCAGTAAGAATGATCCTTTAGAGCCTGAGGTGAAGCATTAATAGAAACTTGATTGAACTTCCCACTGTAGTGCTTTATGGGTAATTCCTACTAAAAATAGCACACTACTATTCAAAAGTTTGGGATCGGTAAGACTTATCTTTAAAGGGCGTCATATGGCTTTTTTAAAGATCATTATTTGGTGTAACAGAATATGTTGACATGCTTTAATGTTCAAAAAACACATTATTTTTTCAAAAACTGTACATTATTGTAAGTCCTCTATACCCCGCCTCTCTCAAACACATCGTTTCCAACAAAGCCCCCTCCTTTGACAAGCACAAACTGCTCTGATTGGCCAGCTGACCCAGATCATTGTGATTGGCCGAACACCGCAAGAACTCATCGTAGTAAATGTAACGCCCCTTACCATAATCACGACGAGCTTCATCTTTCAAAATAAATGTAAAGACAGAGCCCGAAAGGGGAACCGAGTCACGTGACAGACACAGTGATGAAGCTCGTATGTGTTTGCAGTACACAAGCCACTTTTAAGACAGCTGACTCCACTGTGATGTAACGGTCTCGCGCTCTCTACTCTATCTCTCTCTACTCTCTCCTTATCTCTCTCTCTCTCTCTCTCACACACACACACGATGTGCAAAACTCCGCATTTGAACAGTCAATAGCAAATACTTAAACTAATAACAAAACAGTAGCTGATTCAGAAGCACCAGATTGTCATAGCAAAGTCAGAATTACATCCTCTCCTAGGTTCACGAAACGGTCGTCCATAAAATGCATTGCTGTTCTGTGTAAGTAATCTTAAAGATTCCTAAAATGCATCTACTTTCGGAAGGCCAAAAAAAAGTACTTTTGCTTTCGCCTAGAAACACACAACGTCTCCCTGACATGCTGCATCAACACTAACTGCGGTTACTGAAACCACGCTTTCTTTCTTTGCGTGCATATTTGGGCGGCGTTATGCTAATATTTCCACATTGTGACGTAGATATGTGGGGGTGTGTTAGAACGAGCCGTTTTAGGGGTGTGGTTAGTAGATTAGGGGGCGTGCAGAGTCCTACTTTGATATAGAATATCTCTTTGGGTTTGAGATTTTAGTCTTTGCAACTTTAGGGATCTTATATTTTCACGAACAGCTTGTAACACTCCAAGGAGAAGGAAAACTTGAAAACGCATCATATGACCCCTTTAAACACATTAAAAATTTAATAGCAAGGACAAATAAATTGCATCAAAAGTGACAGTAAATACATTTCTAATGTAAAAAATATTTCTATTTCATATAAATGCTGTTATTTTGAACTTTATAATCATCAAAGAATCCTGAAAAAAAGTATTGCAGTTTCCACAACCATTTTAAACAGTACAAATGCTTGCAGCATTGATAATAATAAGAAACATTTCTAGACCAAATTAGAATGAATAGAATGATTTCTGAAGGATCATGACACTGCAGTAATGATGTTGAAAATTCAGCTTTGCCGTCACAGGATTAAATTACATTTGAAAATATATAAAAATATTTTAAATGATAATAAGAGTTCACAATACTACTATTTTTACGATATTTTCCATGAAATAAATGCAGCCTTGGTGAGAATAAGAGACTTGTTTCAAAAACATTAAAATATCTTACCAACCCCAAACTTTTGAACCATAGTATATTTATAAACAACATCATTTAAATATATTTATTTAGATTTTTTTCTAGTTTAATTGTACTTCCTTCAATTAAAAAGGAATTTGAACTCCGGTTTGCTACCAATTTTCAATTTAAATTCCACTTAGCAACCTTGCAGAACACTCTAGAAACCATCTGAGCAATCATGCCCTGGCATCCACTGTCAGAACCACCCAGAATGCCTTAGCAATTTTACTATTATAGTAATGCACAAGCTCATCCAGAACACCTGAGCAACAACCTTAGCAACCGCTTGCAATGCCCAAACTTCTACCACTTAGCAATTGCCAGCCACTCAGAAACCTTTAGCAATGGCTTAGTAATGCAAGTGCAAGGCACATGTAACCTTCAGAATTCAAATTACTATTCAAATTGCTTTAACTTCAGAAGGCCCAAGTGACCTTAAAATGTCAAGACTTTTTCAACTTTCAGGCAACATTCAGTGTGTCTTGACAAGCTTGCATTTTCTAGTTTTTATTTTGTGGAAGTGCAAACATTTGCTCAAACTCCCTCAGTTTAGTAGCTTCGGGACACATGAATAATCAGACGCTCACGAATGATCTTAGTTGACATAAAAACATCTATATAGGGAATCAGCCAATCAATCAGATGAGCTTTCTGAAATATTTCTCTCTTAGTTGTTGCCTGTCAGGTTCAGTTATTGAAGCAGTGAATGAAATATATATATGCTTTTGAAACCGAGTGCAGGGATCTTCAAATCTGGCCCACGAGAGCCACTTTCCTGCAGTGTTTAGCTCTAACCCTAATCAAACACGCCTGAGCATGCCAATTACAATGTCTTCAGAATCATTAGAAAATCACAAGCATAGCTGAGTTTGATCAGACGGCTGACCCGAGAGCTAAACTCTGCAGCGCACATTCCGGACCTCCAGGCGGCAAGATTGAGACGCACCTGACCTATGTGTATGACATATGCACTGTCTCTGTCTGCATCTTTGTATTTCATGAGGGCTACTTTTCTGAGCCCATGGTTACTCAGGAAATAGAACACCAGATAACGCGAGTTCTGTTCCATTACTTATAGCCACCCAGACAACAAACAGTGGTTTACTTGTGCGGCAATCTGGAGTCCTTAGGATTACCCAGCTTATCGATCACCTTTAACTGATGCACGCAGGTTACAGCAAATCTGAACATGAGATATAAACTCTACACAGAAACATGCACCTGTTTTTTACGAAAAGCCCTTCTGCACAATCACTGACACTGTGGTAGTTATTTCATTTACATACAGCCCAACATAAACTACCACTACTATTCAAAGGATTTGCAGTCATGTAAGATCAAAAAAAAAAGTATTTTGTGGCCTTCACGAGACTGCGTTATATTTTTCGATAAAAATACTATAATTATATATTTTCAAATGACTAATTATTCCTGTGATGTTGAAGCTGCAATTTTTAGCAAACCTTGATTCAGGCTTCAGTGTCGCATAGATCCTTCTAGAAACCTTCAGGATCAAGGCTGCATAAGCATTTTTGTGGAAAACTGCTGAAGTTATTCCAGGATTCTTCGATTAATAACAAAAGAACAGCATTTATTTGAAATACCATTTTTTTTTTGTAACAATACAAATGTCTTTACTGTCACTTTTGATCAATTGAATGCATTCATAATGAATCAAATTATTACATTTGCGAAGTTCGTAAGCAGATCGTAAAATGAAATGGATGGTAAATGGCAAGCTGACCGGTAGAAGATGTAAATCTGTGCTATTTGGACACTGTTGCTATAGCCATGACGTTATAAAAGTAGAACCAGTAATTGAATCTGAATCCAGAGTTAGTCAATGAACGTAACACAGACTGTCCTATCACTGTCTCTCTCTCTCTCTCTCTCACAGGGGGATTGTACTATTCGTTACTTTGAGGTGACAGATGAGTCCCCGTATGTTCATTTCCTGAGTCTGTACAGCAGTAAGGAGCCACAGAGAGGTGCTGGTTTCCTAAGCAAACGAGGAGTAGATGTCAACAAGTGTGAAATAGCAAGGTATGAACTGAACTACTGTAGTGCTTTAAGATGTAATCGTAAGCATATTTGTCATTGTTCGATTTTGATACTTTCCATTTAATCCCATTTGTGTGTGAATTTGTTTCCATTTCATTTGCCTTAATGAATGCCCTGAAAACATGTGAGTGGCAACTCCATCTTCAGTCTTTTGCTTAGTGCAAAAGTTGTTTGACTGGTTATTTGGCCGGAGTGTTTGACTAAGAAATATAAAACTGAGCAAATGGGAAGATAAAGAATAGTTCACAAAAAATTTTCTTTCTTTCTTCCATGGAACACACCAAAAAAAAGAAGGAATAATCATATGCAACATACATACAGTATATAACTATTTAAAAGTTGTTTTAAATATGATTTTTTTGTCTTTGAAAAAGGCTCACCAAGATTGATTTTTTTTTATCAAAGATACTGTAAAGCATTCATTCTCTGACATATTACAATTTAAATTACAGTTTTCTATTTTAATATCCAAATAATTTTCAGCAACCATTACGCCAGTCCTCAGTGTCACATGATCCTTCAAAAATCATGTCAACTATAGTTGAATTATGCTTGCCTCAATATATATGTATTATTCATAATGATAATATAGTTATTATTATTAATATAAGCTTCAAAGAACACCAGACTATTTTAATAAAAATTTGAAATACATTTTATGTATATTTTCGATCAATGTAATGCATGCTGCTTATGAATAAATATAATTCGTTTCCCCCCAAAAACAGCAAAAATCGGACAGACCTCTACGATTGTGGAACACTAGGTAATACTTAATGCCACAAATATTTCTCCATAAAACATAGGCATATATGACAAAGAGGCTTCAGAGCTTTCAAAAAAGAACCATAAAAGTAGTTAATTCACTCGCTGCAATATAATCCCAAATGTTTTGCCTTTATGCTGCCCCAGCATACAACTGAACTAAGCATTATGTCGTTTTTTTTTTTTTTTTTCCAAAAAAACTTTCTCTTTCATTTTTATTGTTGAGCAAGAAGTCCTTATTTAGTTCACACCTGCACTGATTCTTAAATGGCATCTCTTAAGTGCTTGCATTTATCTCCATTATTCTTCCTTTTATTCCATCAGGTTCTACAAACTGCATGAGAGGAAGGTTGAGCCCATATCTATGACTGTGCCGCGCAAGGTAAGTTCAGTCTGCATGTCAGAGCGACCACTCGTTCAGTTCTGTATTTTGTGTGTTAAGCAAGTAGGAAAGGAAAGTTACTAAGTAACGTCTGATTACTAATTGTTCCATCATTCCATTTCGGCGTCTACAAGACCTTTGGTTCTGGTAGAACAGTTGAATTTCTGTTTGAAATGCTGAGACAGGAAGTTCACTGAAAATTACCATTCTCTAAATACTCTCTTACTTGGGTCTCCTCATGTTGTAAGGCAGCTATCAGCCATATCGACTCCAATTCGTTCCAAAACAAAACAATGGACAGACCCAAATATGCTGGCTGATATTTGAAAAATGTGTAATATTTATTTATGTCACTCATCACGGAAATTTACGAATGCTGCTGTCACATATTCATTGCCACGGAAAATGAATTTGCTCAGTTTGTAAAAATAAAAAAAAATGCCATACTTCCCACACTTCACGCTCTAATAATTCACTCCCCCACAATGCAAATATCTGTCACATGTATCATAGAGAAAAAGTTTACGCGCCTTTGGAGCAGGGACTTGAGGATGAGAAAATCATGCAGAATTCCATTTTGTGGTGGATCCGAAAGACCAAAAACAGAAATAACTGGGAAACCTGCATGAATGTATTATAATATAAGCATATTGACAAGTATTTTTGAATTCGCAGGGAATGCCCGTACTGTAGTATTTTGACGAAGTCTTGCTGCAAAGGGAATTTTTTAAGTAAAAGTTTTCAGCCTGCCCCTTTAGCAAATACTCATTGGCTATTTGTATAGTAGACCTTCAGTCAGTGACTAGCCACCATATTTTAGTTGACAGAAATGAAATCGAGGCTATGGGGACAGAACGTGCCAGTGCATTACATGGCATTGTAATGTTCGTTTTACAACATAGCGCGAGGTGATTCTTCACTGAGCGTATAATCGTCTTTCTAAAAAACACTTTAAGCTAGACAAAAACTCTGTCGACTAACAGTTTGAAATGGTTTAGGTTTAGGAGAAAATTAAATGAAATCTACGCCCCCGACTGTTTATAGTGCGCTAACCACCTGAAGTACTGCCCCTCACAGCCCTGTTTCGATGCGGGTTAAATTCAATATGCGCCTAACCTGAATTCTAAAGGGTTTAGTTCACCCAAAAATGAAGAATGACTGTCATTAATTACTACCCTCGGGCTTGTTCCAATACCCGTAAGTTAGACCTTAGCTTCATCTTCAGAAAACAATTGAAGATATTTTTGCATGAAACTATAAGAGCTCTATGACTCCTCGCCATATACAGCTAATGCCCGCCGTAACTACCACGTTCAAGCCGTCCAGAAAAGTACAAGAATGCATCGTGCGACAAAAAACGCTGCCGACGTCACTTAACCTCAGTGGTTCAACTGCTAAAATTACGAAGCCTACGAGAATACTTATTGCCGCAAAGAAAACAAAAAATAGACGACTTTATTCCCACATTTTCATCTCTACTGCCCGCTCACTCTTGGAAGCGCGTTTCACTCAGTATACATGACGCTTTGCCAGGCGTTTAGTAGGCCTGCGTCCCACAGGCCCAAAAAAGTATTCTTCGTGCTGTTTTTGTGATACGAAGATTGACACGAAGGTCTACGCCTGGTTTCAAACAACAGAGGGTGTAGTAATTAATGACACAGAATTTGCATTTTGGGGGATGCCCAACGTCCCTTTAACGCCGTCGATTTACCAAACTTCATCCTCTGTCGAAATGAGTATTTTTCTCAACCCACAATCAGTGCCCGACCTCCTGTTTCAAGGGATCTTGTACCACAGATACGGCGGGATTAGAACCCGCTACTACTGCAGAGAAGCAGGGATAGCCCCAGGACAGGACGCTCCTCCAATCCTGTTTCCAATGAGTCGGAGGTACACTGGCCCATACATCCAAATGTGCGCACGCTCCGAGCCGAGGGTCGACCCAAATGCTCTCTCAGCACCAACCACTAGTCCCAACTCAGCCAACACTGAGCCAGCAACCCTATGGCGAGACTTGAAGAATGGACGAGCGATGGGCGGTTGGGCGATGGACAAGAAGAAGGGGTGTAGATGGATGGCACAGGAGAGAGTAAAGAAGATGGTAATGCACAAGCTTTAGCCATATTTTGTTAGGCATAGATAGATATACATTTTTCAATATATTAAATAGAATTAGAACTGTTGCATTGGTAGTGTGCCTTGCTTCAATGTACCACACTACCATGCAAAATAATAATTTTAGGGGAGAATACTTTCTATTTGAATATATTTTAAAATGCTATTTATTCCAGTGATGGCAAAGCTGATCGTTACTGTCACTGTTTACTATTGTATGAAGGACATTTCTGTACAGAAATAAAAAACTAAATAAGCTAACCTTATCCACAATTTGGACATTATATCACACAATTCTGAGAAAAAAGTCAGAATCATGAGATAAAAACCGTATTGCCGAAGATTTATACCAACTTGCCGGTTTTGTTTGAGGAAAAAAAAAATGATAAAAAAACAGATATTTACTGTGCCGGATATAATACATATATTCTTAAAATTCAGAGTTTCATCAATGCACAATTTGAGTTTATATCTTCGCATTTCTGTTTTTGTTTTGTATTGTTTTTCCTCCCATGGAATGTAAAATAAATGCGTAATTGCTTGGAAATATTCAGTTTCAACATTTTGACTTTTGGTTGCTCTCAGATTGCAAGTTTAGAAACATGCAATTGCGATTGTTATTTTTTTTAACAGCAATTAAAAAAATATCTTTTTCAGAATGTAGATATAGTTTATGCTCTTGTAATTCTCAGTTCATGTATCATAGTTCTAATAAAAGAAGAAATGTGAGATACAAACTCTTTATTTTGTGCCGACTAGCAAAGGCGATTTCAGTACTTGAGCAATTGAAAATGATAATAAAAGTGTTAATTTCTATATATAATATTATATATATATATATATATATTAGATCTTAATTGTAATATTTTAGTGCTGGGCAACAATTAATCACGATTAATCACATCCAAAAATAAAAGTTTTTCTTTACATAATATATGTGTGTACTGCCTGGCTATTATTTATTATGCCCTATATATACATACACACACATGCATTGTATTATTTTAAAGTGCCCCTATTATGCCATTTAAGGTTCCTAATATTGTTTTGGGAGTCTCCTACAATAGCATTACATGCATGCAAGGTCAAAGAACGCTTTAGTTTTCTCAAAATATGCCAGTTTAACTATCACCTCATTTTCCAGAGATTTCAAACGATTCAGTTTTCTTTTTTTTTTTTTGTTTGTTGTTCAAAGACTAGCCTTCTAAGATCAGTACAATCTCTAAAACCCCTCCACTATTTCTGGGAAGCCTATCTAGCGCCTGATATGGTCGGCATGGCGCCAGATCTGCTCTGATGATTTTGGGGACAGCCGCTACGGCCATGTAGTAGCGAAAACGATACGCCCCATTAGCCATAGTTTCCGAAATAAAAAACCCCCCCCCCATTTTTTTCATCACACAACATCTTCCGTATTTTGAACGCTCGATAGAAAGTATAATCATCTATTATTTATCATACTTGTGATTCAGTGTAGCAGCTGGTCCAAATAAACAGGATACAGATCCATATTTCAACAGCAAGCGTTTCGTGAATCCCGCGTTGAACTCCCCGAGATTAGAGAAGCAGTCTTCAGTAGAATGATGTGTTTGCAGCCGGCCAACGTAGAACAAAGGTGGGAATTATGCAAATGTGTTACACCATGAGTGACACGTAGCGTCCACGGCAATGTGGGATTCGGAGGATTGAATAACAGACTCGTTTACGGCCTGTAGAGAGTCGATCTATTATTTTGAGTGAGAAAGATGAAAATAATTTATTTATCTGATGCACTACGGCATTACACACTGCCCTTGAAGAGCCCAATATGGATAATGAGACAATAATAGAGGGCCACTTTAGGAACTGTTATGTATTATTATTAAATATATTTATATATAATATTAATCATTGCCCAGCACTATATTAAATATATTACTTATATGCCTCAAGTTTTGACTTGATACTTGCCTGTTTATTTTAAAGCCTAAATGTGAATTTATGTGAAAGCTCAAATGTTTTTCTTTCTTGCACAGGAGGACCAAGTTTCTGATATCCTGACAGAGATTCGGGCGTTGCGTGCTCTGGTTCTGGCTCAGGGTCACAGGATCGACGTCCTGGAAAGGCAGCTCGCCCGTATTGAAGATGGAGAAGTGTGAAGGAAACTACAAACATATCACAACACATAGCCTTACCCAGATTCAGAAAGCTTCACTGAAGGGCTATGGGAAATGTAGTTCCATTACTGTGGCGCAGAAATACAAAGACACAATTGAGCTTTGAGTTTTGAGCTTTATCGGTACACTTTGGGTTTTAATGCACTGATATTAATATTCTAAATGCTGCTCATTTTGTGCTTTTAATAGGGCTGTTACATCAGGTACTACTGCTAACTACAGACTTTGAAGTCTGAATTTGGTTGGGTCAATATATGCATTATCATGCAAACTTTAAATGAAAAGCAGACTTCATAATCACTTGTAGCCTAGCCTCAGCATTTAGAAATGCTTCTTCTTAATGAAAGTAGTTTGAATCTTGAAACCTTCAGGAAATGTAATGATCCAACATGCTGAACTGATTGCTTTCTTTCACTAAAGTTCGATGGTGTTAATCAACATGCGTACATTGACCAGCACTGTTCTTGGGTTTAGCTGCCCTCAACAGCTCCTCTCTTCCATTTGTATGTCTTAACACACGTAGCATTGATTTTGGATGTTGTTAAAGTTGAATTATGTGGATATGTGAGTAGCATGTGATAGAAACTGTACTTGGTGTTGAAGGAATTTGTGAGCTTTCAATATAATGAAGAAACTTTAGAGCAAGAGTTTCTGAAATGAAATGCAGGTCTTATAGGAAGAAAAATGTCCAGGTCAAATTTCACCCAAAAGCCAAAAGTATAATAAGATTTTTATTTGACATTTTCACCACTGATTTAAGTATATTCTGGATATTGTAATTATAATTTTGTTAATTCATGTTTTTCAGAATTAATCGATTTTGGTTATATTCCTTATAATCTTTTGACCATATTGCAGTAAAAAAAAAAAAATTTTGTATTTTATTTTATTGTTTACATTTAAACCAGAGTAAATTTAAGGCAGTACAACAAATACTACTATGATATATTATTGAGTTTTACAATATGGTAATCCAAAATATGCCTTATTGTCATGAAAATGAAAAAAATAAAGATTTTCTCTTTATATCATTCCTTTGATTTGGGGTGACCTGGACATGTTTTTGGCAGGTTTGTTTGAGATTCATTCTGTACCTCTCGATAAATAATTGTGCTTCATTCCTGTTTGATTGAATCTGAAAAAGAATAGTAGAATGATGTGATGTTGATAGGTTTAGATGGTGTTGTTGTATTTGTTTTTTTGGTCTTTAATCATGGGCACTACAATCAGGGATGACTCAAACCGAGGGTCGACTCATCCTCCTCTGTGAATGATTTTGTTTAAGTCTAGCTTTATCAGCTGTATATGTTGTAAATTATCTAAGCATCCATTTACTTAAAACTTAAGTGCTAACTGAGTCTGTTCTTTTTAATAAACAACATTCACCCATTTCTACTGTATATAAGTTGGTTTGATTATTCATCGCATTAACAAGCACTTACAAATTTTATCATCAGGCCTGTGGTTGAGGTCAAAACGAAATGTTTAGTGCTAATTTTAGAAGTGAAAGGCTACTTACTACCTTAGTGCTAGACAGGAATATCTACTGTAAATGTGCACAAAAGTTCACCCAAAAATTAAATTCTGTCATTAATTACTCACCCTCATGTTGTTCCAAACCCGTAAGACCTTTGTTCATCTTCGGAACACAAATTAAGATATTTTTGATGAAATCAGAGAGCTTTCTGACCCTCCCATAGACAGCAAGGTAACTACCACGATCAACATCCAGAAACGTAGCAAGGAGATCGTTAAAATAATCCATGTGACATCGGGGTTCAACCGTAATATTACGAAGCTACGAGAATACTTTTTGTGTGCAAAAGAAAAAAAAATAACGAATTTATTCAACAATTCGTCTCTCCCGAGTTACCATCTACCGCAGATTTTGGAGAATATCCACTGCACGCAAACAGCGTATGCTGTTCTGTGTAAGCTGTGTCACGCGGATACGTTTTCTACATTGTTTGTGCTTGATTTGAACGAAAACAACGTATCCGTGTGGTGCGGCTGACACAGAACAACATACGCTGTTTGTGTTCAGTGGATATTCTCCAAAATGGCTGCTTACGGGTGACGCGGATGGGAGGGACGGTGACGAATTGTTGAATAAAGTCTTTTTTTTTCTTTTGCGCACTAAAAGTATTCTCGTAGCTTCGTAATATTACGGTTGAACCCCTGATGTCACATGGATTATTTTACATCTCCTTGCTATGTTTTTGGACCTTGATCGTGTAAGGATCCTTGCAGTCTATGGGAGGGTCTGAGAGCTGTCAGAATGCATCAAAAATATCTCAATTTGTGTTCCGAAGATGACCGGAGGTCTTACCGGTTTGGAACGACACGAGGGTGATTAATGACAGAATTTTTTCATTTTTGGGTGAACTATCCCTTTAAGGTTAACCAAGGCTGATCTAAATTCTAAAACTAAAATGGCATGTGCAGTGACATTAAAAACTAATTTGAGGAATACTTGACCAGCTATGATTGAGAAAAATATTTTTCTCTAACCAAATTTGACCTGCATCTCGACTCCGCGACCCTTCTCACATATAACTGTAACTTGAGGCGAGAGCATGTCCAAAAGGTATTTTTAAAAACATGAAGGGCTAATATCAAAGATTATGTCACGATATGATTGCAGCTTTGGAGGTGTTGTTGTGTAACAAACAGACATAGTCTGTATCAAGGCTTTTGTTACATTGCGCATTGCTTCTCTGCACTGCACAAGCAGTGAGGCATACTTGTTTTTATGGTTCATAGCATCTTTAAACTCGACATTTACAACAGGATGTGGTCTGAGAGAGACTCGTGCTTCATCGCTCAAACTCTAGCTAAAGGAAACTATGTTCCACTCAACTCTTCCTGTGCGGACTCCATATACCAGATATCTTTGAACATGCTTTCTTTTGAAATACTTGTGTTTAACTATAAAATGTGCATATTTAGTCAATTAGGTTTTTAGATCAGAGGATCATTCTGAAGTTCAAGCCAGATATATTATTTTTACATTCATATGCATATTTCATTATTAGCCTACACTTACCTCAAAATTACCCACTAAACTTTAAATTTGAGTAACCGTTAAATAAGTCAATTAATTAAAAAATAATGAAACAAAATAATAACAAATATTGAAAAATGGGTTTAAAATGTATATTTTACATCAAAATCAAAGTTGTCATCACCCACACCCTAATGGCAAGTTTCCTCTCTCTCTTTCTCTCTCCTCTCTCTCCCCCCGCCCCTCTTTCCTGCCTATATGATCATGACAAATTTCAATTTTCTATTTTATGCTCTCGTGGGCTATGGGTTTAAGGGCAGTTGAATAAAGGTGAGTTATTATGACTAGATTTGTAATGTGTTTTCTCATTTGTGCTATAATTTCGATTTGTATTGCCATGTGATGCGTATGATTTTATTGATAATATTTATGAGCAACATTTCTAAAATCTATATACAGACATGCTCATAAAAGACTGTTCTATTTTCACTTGCGACCTAAATAAATAGTATTTTAGAAGCATATCATGCATGGGTTTTAGGGAAACATGAAATGCAGGTTGTTTTAAACACAACAATTCATTACTTAATTTTCCCTTCTTTGGGTATTTGTCATCTGATCCAATCTGGCACACGATTTTGGCAGTGAGACACATTTGCCCGTGCAAGAAAATTGCTGTGATCCAATTGAGCACATGCACAGCTTCATTAGTAAAACTTGTGAATAGCTGTCAAGTGGTTTGAAGCTCATAATTTAGACATTAACAGGCAGTGTTAGGGTGTATAAAGGTGTCACAGAGAAGTGCATTGCAAAAGTAATGCAAGCATGCTTACTTCCGTGCTACTGCACTTCTGAGGCTTTACTATCAAACAGTGTATGGTGGGAGCTGCTGTTCGTGTGGGCAAATAAGCCACAGGTTATTACAGTCTATGAAACATGTTGCATGTTGCTGAATAAAAAAATGTTACTTGAAATAAAATAAATGTTACTCTAAATAAAGTTAATTATATAAAAGAAATATACTTATTTTATTTCAACTAGTTGCCAGAGCAACATTTCTCATTCTAATTTCATTTTCAGTTTAACAATGTACTAAAATAAAGAAAACTAAAAGTGAAACAAAAATGAATAAAAACTATATGGACTGAAATGACAAAAACACACAACAAATTTGCTAAAACTTGGAAATGGAAAATACAAAAATAAAAACGTATCTAAAATATTTATAAATATAATAGTATATTGATACTAAAATAACACTGATGAAGACACTGTGCATTGCTATGTATTCTTGTACACTGCAAAAATTGGTATAGAAACAATTTTCGCTCAAAAAATTGCTGGTAAATTTCAGAAATAGTTGCAAAGAAATGCAAGTGACTCATTAAATTTGAAAAATTGAAGTAGAAAGAATGAAATAGTATTTTCTTGCCAACTGTATTCCAATAATCTTTATTTTCAATTTCTAAAAAGCATTTTTACAGTGTACTGAGTCCAGAAATGTGGTTTTTACTTGTATATTGTATTTAAATTCAAGTATAATTTGAATAAATGTATTATTTGGATTTTTTAAAAACATATTTAATTAAATGCATCATTTGGAATTTTATAAATGTGTCATTTGATTCAATTATTGCATTCATTGTCCCTGTCTCTTTAGTCATGGCACAAGACACGAGTAATGATGGAGACAATACCCCAGCTGTCATCGCCCTCCTCTTCATATGGATCATACTTGTTTTGGCTCTTTTGTACTTTTATAAAAAACTTAACGCGGACACAAATGGACAGTACACCGTCCAGCGCATAGTCTTCGCCCCTGGCGGCCTACGGGATCGATTGAGACAAGGAGTCGGGGTTGTGGAAAACAGACTCGGTGTCCGCATTTGGCCTCAACAGCGTGATGACGAGGAGAACATAGGAGGTCATGATGAAGAGGATGAGGAGGGTGGAGGACAGGACAAACAGAATGACAGATACACAGAGGAGGGAGAGCAACAGGAACATGACGACGACAGGGATGATTCTTCAGATGACTATTCCAGCGTTGACCTGAGAGAGAGGGCAAAGATGCAGATGGAAAAAATTGAAGAGAAGGATCAAGCTGAGGAAGACGAGGAGGAGGCAGCAGCAGCAGCAGGAGAGGAGGATAAAAGTGAAGAGGTGAAGAATGCAGAGAAAGTGGAATTGCTTGTAGATCTGAAGCCGTTTAGAGGTAGTGCAATTTGGTCTGAGGAGAAGAAAGATGGAAATGACTTGACTGCTTTGTGAAAAGCACAGAGACATTGCTTTTGAATTTAATATAGAAATAATAGAAATAAGGTGGCTTGGCCCAGTGGGCGGCACAACATTTTTTTTTTTTATAACTACGAGTCAGTTCAACCCTTTAAAAGCCTGCCATATGAATTTTTTTTAATGTAAATATTTTTGGACCTTTAGACAAGCTATTTCAAACACATTTAAAAAAAAGTTTTCATGTGTGTTTTTTTGTTGTTGTTGTTGAGTATCATATTTGATACATCAAACATTGGCTGATATTTATACGGAAAAAGTATAGCGTGTAATGTAAATCAATGAGATGTTTCTAATAGTATATAAGACTACTTACATAAAATGCAGTAAATGTCAGTTGTCACTCATAGTAAGGTATGCTTAGTTTTATGCTCCAACCTATGTAGTTTTGTATTTGGGGGGGGGGGCAAAACATATAATGTAATGCAATATAATGATGATTGAGATATGTACAAATAAACATTCCTCGAACAATTGTTGTATCATATTAGATATTCACATTTGAACACGATTTTTCTAAAAAATGATGTATGAATAATCAAGAAAACATACGCTGATTTAGTCCAGTAAGTGTTCATCTTGAAATAGCCTATTACTATTCTTACGTTTCAAAACTTTCACAGTAAAAAGACGTGTATCAACCCTGAAGGGGGTGTTTTTGCAATACTTGTAAAACTTTTATTTGCTAACGAATCAATAAACTATGGATCAGATGACAGAAGGCATATAGCAGATTGTGTGCAACAGGTTCTTAAGCTTAATGTTGGTCATGCTGATCATTTAGAGGAGATTTGCACTTCAAATATGAAACAGCAGGCCTTATAGTGTTAGCTTTAAAAGCCAGTAAAACGGTTCCACAACATTTTCTGTAAGTTGTTAGTTTTATCCACTTCCCATTGTTGTTTTTTCCCCTGCAAATGCTGACTGTGTGAAAATACATTGTGAAACTTGTTAACATTTGTGTGAGATGTAAATATGTTTCTATTAAAAAAATATTTTCATGCCAATACGGTTATTGTCAAAATTGTTTTATGTTTTAATATGACCTCACTGTAGCCACTAATGTGTGATTCTCACAAAACCCGTCAAGAACACGTGTAGAGCATATCAAATCATGAGAAATATGTATTTTGTTTCAAGAAAATTAAGCCATTAAAATGTCCATTGTGATGAATGTGACCTGGACGTGACATTTGCCCTGATATAGCATTAGGGCATCCAGCCAGCCAGCCATTTTGAGGCTACAACCCATGAACAGTGTTGCCAACTCAAGTTGCTAAAGGAAGGTCGATTTGTTGCTAAATGACGCTGTGACGTCATTGCGCGATGACGTCATTACGTAATCACGACGCAAAATTACGTCGCTACATCAAATCCAAGCAAAAATATATTTTATATGTTAATTTAGATTTGTTCGTAAAACACTAAAAACGCATAATATAATGTTAAAATATAAATGACTATTTTTATATACAACATTGAACACTTTTGAACGATTTTAAGTTTTTTTATTAGCTAGTAAACTAGTAAAACTACACATTCTGAACAATTATAGTTTTGAGCAGTGTAGTAGTAGTCGGTATGCTACACTCTAAGAAAAGAAATCACAGGTTTTTACCTGCATTTTAAATCACGCATTGTATTTTGTGTTTTCGGGTTACAGGGTTACAACAGATGATGTCCTGGAAAATTATTAGTACCTTTGCCATTTTTCTAGATATTTTTCTTACAGTGTACTAACTGATCAACAATCACAGGTACAAGCTACTAACGAGGTGTGTCATAAATGAACAAATTTTATTTTTTTTTTTTTTTTTTTTTTAAAAAATTAAATTATTATTGTTACTATCAAATTGAACAACTGCAAACAGCAATAACTTCATTCCTGTGGTGTGTGTACTTCTAGGCATCTTTGGTTTCCTCTATTTGTGAAATTTAGATGGAAATTGTGTGCCTTTTTATTGTTTGAGTCACTTAAAAGTTGCTAAAAGTTGCCAAATAAAATTAAAAAATAGCTAAATTTGTTGCTAGGTGCTTTTGGAAGAAAAAGTTGCTAGGGTAGTCAACAAAATGGCTAAATTGACAACACTGCCCATGAACCACATCTCTTATCGATTTCGGTCATTTTAAACAGGGGTTACGATGATAAAGAATGCATATTTGCTAATTGTGTAAAATAAGACGATGTCGGCTTTTTAAAGTCATAAATTGAGAGGATACTTGAATTATGCCATTTAACTTATAAAGTACAATCACACACTCATAGTCCTGGGAATATTTCTTTAGTAATTAAATGAAAATACTGAATTCAGTTTCCCATAGGCCACATCAGAGGAGGTCAAGCTCCAGCATATAATACATATCCATATACTACATATAGATAGCGATAGGTTATTTCACGATTATAACTACTATAGCCACGATTTCCGGGTGAGGAGCACAGAGGGGATGTAGCTCAGTGGTAGAGCGCATGCTTCGCATGTATGAGGTCCCGGGTTCAATCCCCGGCATCTCCACTCACCTTTTCTGCCAAGAAGACAAGAGCGGACTCTTAACACGAACTTCACTTTAATCTCATTTTATGCGACGACAATCGCTAAATTTACAGATTTTATATCTGTAGAAAAACATCGACTGCACGTACGTTTGTGAAGATTTGGGGAGGAGACACTTGAGTCGGAAGTTGCACTCCTGCGCTGACCATTGGTCGGTTAAACGCCAGTGGGCGTCAACATCGCCACGCCATTGGTCAGTTCAGCCCCCAGTGGGCGTGGCCACAGGCAGACGCACGCAAACAATCGAAGAATCCTGCACATTCCTTGCTGGAATAAGAATAAGATTGAAATGTCTTTACATGGCAGTAGGTAAACGAGTCATGTCTTCATGGAGATCTTTAACTGCGCGTTGCGTCGACTATGCGTTTTAAAGCGATGCAATAATTCGATTAGCGTTTAATCTGGGACTAACGTTATTGTTATATCGCACGGATACTTTTTTGCTCGAGTTAAGATGGATTCGCCCAAGGATTTACCTGCTTCTTCGACGATCTGAATGCAAACGAGTAAAAACGAGCGATCTCTTATTGGTGAGTGCTTGCTTGTCTTAATTCGTCGCATTTGGGAGAAAACGGGCCTTTTGCTTTGCACTGTGCTTGCATCGTGCACGTTCTGTTAGAAAATATGGGTTGTGATTGACAGATAAAACAAGTAACTGAGCCCCCATCATAAAATGAAAGGCTACTATTTTATATATTTCAAGAGAGGGAATATTAATGATGGCGAACAGGTTTAAAGATCCTCTTTGCCGATTCCTGTATCGAAGTGGTCATTTTTAAGGATGCAATGGAAGAAAATGCCTTACTAAAATGGCTTGCATGTAACAACATTCTGTGGCAAGCTGATTTATCATTTAACGTCTCTGTCTATTTTATATTACTAATACTTAATTGTATTATTAGTAAGAACCTATTTCAACCATAACGGTTTCTTTTTCACTATTACTAGTACTTCATGTGTTATTGGTCAATATTCTAAAAGTGAAAAGTAACGTCTTCTCGTAGCAAATTGCATATTTTTGCTATTGAATTCTACAGGTATCTGTGGATCATTTATTAATTGTTTACCATTCACTCATTGGTTCTTATTCCAGTTGTTGCTAGGACCTGTTACAGGTTTTTCTTTTCTCCTGGCAGCTAAATAGACACGAACACCTGCTTATTACACACCAAATTAGAGTGTATTCCAATGGTTGCTTGTAACATTTTAAACTTACTATTAAAGTCAATACATATGACCAGTAAAAGGCAAAACAGTGACTAGTGAGGTGGAAATATATTTCTATTATCAGCTTAAATATATACTAGGTACCAGTGTCTAATATAATTACATACTAGTAAAGCTGCAATAGGCAACGCTACTAGTACTAGGTAGTAATGATAGTAACAAGAAGGAAAGAAATACGTAATATACATGTTATTAGTGAAAATGACAGGTGCACCAGTCATCTTTTGTTTACTGATTGAAAAACATGCACCAGAAACAGAATATATATAGGAGTTAGTTTAGAGGAATAAATGTTAAAATGGCTTGCCACAGCGTGCTGCATAACATTCCCTTTGTGGTCAGATGCATGGATTGCTTATAAACGCACCTGTGCCGTACGCTGCAAAAGAATGAACTGAGTCAAGACGCTATCAGATGTCATTATTGTGGACGTGATTTCATTTTCCTCGCGTAGGTATGAGATGTTGTTAGCCTCGGCCGTGGTCGTCTGGGAATGGCTGAACGAGCACGGGCGCTGGCGACCCTACAGCCCGGCGGTGTCCCATCACATCGAGGCGGTGATCCGCAGCGACCCTCGCGGCGCCGGGAGCGTGGTGCTGGGCCAGGTCGACTCGCGTCTGTCGCCGTACATCATTGACCTGCAGTCTATGCACCAGTTTCGGCAAGATACCGGTGAGAGGGAACGACGTACTACCTGATTTTATCATGCATCTTCTAGCACATCCATTGTATTTTATTAATATGGTTCCTTTACTCTGAGATCAATCAAATGTGCTAATAATCTCAGCTCTGTATTGTGATGGCTTGAAGGCAAACGTCTGCAGATGTTCTGGAAGCTCAGTGTGCTATGAAAATGTTTAGGCTGGGCCTCAAAACCTTCATTTCAGCAACAGCCTCTTCATTTTTCTCAAGCCAGATCACTGATATCAGTTTCTCACTTGTTTATGTGTCATTCAGTGTAGCGTTCAATTGGCTCTGCCATGAACTCTTAATGGTTTTTGTCAATGCACACCAGTGCTCTGCTGGCGAGAAGGAAGGAAGGAATGATTTGAACCTATAACAAGGGGCAACGTGAAGCCGAAACAAAGGGGTGGATTGTTGGCTGTCAGAATTTTGGGAGTCTCCATCACCCATGCTGACAAAGGCCATTGTGCAGGACTGACTAGACTTCATGGGAAGATGGAGGAATGGGGAGAATAGGGTCGGCGAAGGGTAGCGGCCCATCGCTCCAAAAACACGAGGGAGGAGGAGATGGATAAATGAATGGTAGTTGAGCGAGGACATGAAGGGGGGGTCGGATGGATAACCTTTGTGTTGTTGGACTGTCTGACTAATTGGACTGTAGCACAGTTCTCTTGTACTTTGGAATCTGGAACAGACATAACAAGGCTTTATTTGTTTTTATTATGTCTGAAATATATTCTAGAGGTTTGCTTTGGAAAGACATAACTGCTGTCGCTCAACTGTTGTAACATCCTTGACATTTTAATATGCGTATCTTTGCATTTTTCATTGTTAAAGACTCATTTGGCTGAAAACCCGAAACTGAAAATAAAGTTTCGATAATTCGGTTTGGGTAACTTGGTAATTGAACTCTGTTCAGGGTGTTGTGTTCTTAGATGATGAATTAAAGCAGGTGTAGTAAAGTTCTTCTGCAACGAGCCACAAGCTTCTGCAACAAGCTTGATATCACAGCCTAAAATATTACATGTAATGAATTGCTATTCTAGCATCGTTTTCAGTCTCTATTACACTATGCCACCACGGTGAGTTTACAAGTTTGTATCTTTTTTACAATGTGTGCACACACAAAAAAAAAAGACACTGACACAGTCAAAATGCATCGGAGAAGCTTTAATTAAACGGCACTGCTTTTGTCAATGATTTTCCAGAATATTATTTATTTATTTATTTATTTTAGGGCTGTCAAACAATTAATAGTGATTAATCGCATCCAAAATAAAAGTTTGTGTTTACATAATATATGTGTGTGTACTTTGTATATTTATATGTAAAAAGTATAAATGATGTATTTATATATACATATTAAATATACATAGTACACATATATTATGTAAACAAACTTTAATTTTGGATGTGATTAATCATTTGACAACCCCTTGTATGGAGGATTGATTGATTGATTGATTGAGTGATGATTGAGGATATTTGGCTGAATATTTTTGGTTGCTGAAATGTTGGTGTAGTACTAAAATACATCTAATGTTTGCATTCTTGCTCTCCAAGGTGGATCAATTAATAAAGGTGACTTATCTTGTACACGCATTTACAATTTAATAATACACTCCCATTGGGGGGGGGGGTTGTTGTGATACTTCCATTCATCTTCAAAACACAAATATCTTTTTAATATTTTGTCATCATCTTTGCCCACACAGCCAAGATATTCATGCATTAAAAGTACAAGAAGACATTGTAAAAGGAATCCATATGAATCAAATTCATCAATTTAATCCAAGTCTTCTAAAGAGAGAAAAATGCTTTATATAATGAACCGATTTAATTTAGGTATTCATATACACTGAAAAAAGTTTGGTGGTGCAACAATTTTCACAGAAGTTGCTAGTCAATTTCACAAATAATTACAAACAGTATTACAGTATTTAATTGTGACGTATACTTCAACAATAATGTTTTTATTTATAGCTTCAAAAATCATTGTGTATAAACACTGCTCAATGGATATACATAGAGATTATAATATAAGTTCATAATAAAATAGATATAGATCATTTGTGTTCCAAAGATAGTAGTATTATGGGTTTGATACAAAACGAGGGTGCCTGGATGATGACAGAATTAAAATTTTTAGGTGAACCAATCCTTTTACCTTCATGTCCAAATTCCTGTTTCAAGGAAATACATTAAGACAGAAATAGAAACTGTACTCATCACTCATCTCTGCTCTTCCTTACAGGTACGCTAAGACCCGTGCGGCGAAGCTTCTACGACCCGCGGTCGGCTCCAGGTCAGGGATGTGTGTGGGAATGGGAGAACGACTCGGGCTCATGGACGCCGTACGACACCGAGGTCAGCATCGCCATCCAGGTGGCTCGGGACCGGCAGCAGCCCTGGCTGGACTTAACACCACTGGGCTTCTGCTACCTTATAGACCTGCAGAGTATGACACAGATCAACGGACAGACGCAGCGGCGCCGGCGCATCCAGAGGCGCTCAGACCTGGCCTACCCGCTCGTCTCCGGCCCGCTGCCTAAACCGCACGCGTGGTCGTCCGCTGGAAGCGGTGGACTCCTGGGGGTGGGTGTTTCGGGGGTCAGCGGAGGGAATGGCAGTGCCTATCCCAGTGGAGCTCTCCCAGCTTCTGCTATTACTTCACTGGGTCAACCGTGTTCCTGCCATCAGTGTATGCTAGTCTTAGGCATCAAGACCCCTAGCATGGCACAAACTCTCGGGCGGAAGCCCCCGCCCTTACCCAAGCCGCCGAGCCCAAAAGCGCCATCAAGAGGACACTCATACTCCCTTACCCTGCCTCACCCTCCATCCCTGTCCCGAGTCCTCTCGCCACATAGGAACTCGACCTCGGGTGCTAGCGGAGGCTTTGGACACTCCCTCTCCCTGCTGGGCTCAGCCACTGCCGCCATGTCGATATCCTCCAACCGTCCTCCTCCACCTACTGTGCCGCCACCCCCGCCGCCTTCCACCACACCCCACACGACCTCAGTGCCCAACCCTACTGCACCTACACCCTCCAACGCCCTTATATCTACAGCGACCACCTGCGCTCCCACGCCCTCTGCTCGTGTTCTGGGTCCCGTGTCGACGGCTTCAGCCGCTTGTGCCGCTCCAGTGCCGCCTCGCAGCAGTCTGGCTGGCCTTAGCCGCCCCGCCCTGCAGAGAATCGCCATGGCACAGTCACGGGCACTCATTGCATCAGGGTAAGTCATCACGACTGGAGCTGTCTGTGATTGTAAATGAAATGATACTCTGCTTTTCTAGGGACCACGGCCATTTCTGGGTGGTAACCTTAACCGTGACAGCTGCGATTGGGAATCTCATGAGCGTTTCACAGAATGAGGTTTGCTATTTTCCAATGATGTACACTAGCTTTCAAAATTCTGGGGTCAGACTTTTTTAATTCACTCTTATCAAACTGATCAAAAATGACAGTAAAGACTGTTAGAGTGTTACAGATGATTTCGATTTCAAGTAAACGTTGCTCTTTTCAACTTTCTACTCCTCAAAGAGTCCTGAAAAAAATTTATTTCCACAAAAATATTAAGCAGCACAACTGTTTTCAACGTTTATAATAACAATAAATGTTTATTGAGATCAAAATCAGCATTTTAGAATGATTTCTGACGGATCATGTGCAATAAAGACTGAAGTAATGGTGCTGAAAATTCAGCTTTGCATCACAGAATAAATTTAAAATCTATTAAAATAGAAAACTGGTATTTTAAATAGTAATATTTATTTGAGTTTTTTTTAAAGATTTTTTGTTGGCATATTGCCTTTATTAAAGGGGTCATATGATGTTGTTAAAAAAGAACATTATTTTGTGTATTTGGTGTAAGTGAAATGTTTATGCGGTTAAGGTTAAAAAAAACACATTATTTTCAACATACTGTACATTATTGTTTCTCCTCTATGCCCGCCTTTCTGAAACACGTCGATTTTTACAAGGCTCATCGGTCTGAAAAAGCGAGGTGTGCTCTGATTGGCCAGATATCCAGTGTGTTGTGATTGGCTCGCATACCTAAGCGTTGTGAACGGAAAGTTCGCCCCTTACCCATACTCGTGATGCCCTGTCGGCGGAGAGATGATGACAAAAACATCAAAACCCATTATAACGAGGCATCCGTGCATTCCAGTGGGACATTCAATTAGGGATTATAATGACTATATGTCTTTTCGCGTTGCATGGCACGCATGCGTAAACATAAAACCATGTCTGCATTTTGATCGGAGAAATTATAAACAACAAGAGCTACTCTACACTGCCTAAAAAACTCGCTTTAAATATATAAAAAAATAAAATATAAAAACTCTTTAAATATTAAAAACGTACTTACAGTGTGAGTCAGAACAGCCGGCATTGTAGTCTACTCTATACCAGGATCAGGAAACAGTCCTCCAAAAAAAATGCTCTGGACACATCTGAATATTTTGGTTAAATTGTTCTGGAACAGTGTTGTAAATAAATTAACCACTCATGATTTATAGTCGTGTTCATTTTTTGGAAGACCAAAAAAGTAGTTTCGCTTTCACAAGGAAAAAGCGTCACACACGGCGGCCTACAGTGAGCAGAGGGCGGCGGGCTTGAGAACGGCGCGGCCGTCGGATTCGAAGAAGGAGCGTCCGGCGGGCTTGCAGCAAACACATGTGACGACCCCAGGCTGGACTAACCCACAGTGAAAGCCGATCCGGTGATCCAAAGCACTAAGTTGATGTATTCCCTCAGAGACCAGCACAGATCAGCTCAAGGCATGACAAAGCGGATATCGTCCTCTTTTGGAAGACAAAAACAAAGTAGTTTCGCTTTAACAATGAAACACACAGTGCCTTCACGACATGGCGGCGGCGGGGCCACCAACAATACAACAGCGAGAATAAAAGCTACGCCTTCTCTCTTTGCGTAAACATTTGGGCGGCGTAATGCAAATCATCCCACATCGTGACGTAGACATGTGGGGGGTGTTAGAACGAGCCGTTTTAGTAGGCGTGGTTAACTCTGAACTTTTATAAAGAATTTCTCTGTGGATTTGAGACTTTAGTATTTGCAACTTTACAGATCTTCTGTATGCACAAAGAGCTTGTAACACTTCAAAGAGAAAAAAAAATCGCATCATATGACCCCTTTAGATAGGACTAGTGTAGGTAGACATGAAGGGAAAGTGGGAGGAGAGGGGGATCGGGAAAGATCGGGACTCCTGTGCTTACAATGCTGTTGGGCAACGTCCCACTAGGCTATTGGCGCTGACAATAATTTTTAAAAATATTACTGCTTTAGTGAATTTTTTTAAGCTAATAAATGTAGCTTTGGTATGAAGCTTAAGAGAAACATTTAAAAGAAAACCTTAGCTGTAACAAACATTTAAATGGTAGTGTATGAGAACCAAGTTCCTGTAGCTGGTGTGAGGTGAGCGCACTGGTGCCGTTGTCCTGTGGCTGCCGTCGCATCATCCAGGTGGTGGTTGAGGAGAGATGATTGTAAAGCGCTTTGGGTGTACAGCAATACACAAAGCGCTATATAAATGCCTCATTCATTCATTCATTCAAGTTAGTTGGCTATAAAGCAGATAAAACTTCTCCTTAACGCAAAACTCCCAATTGAAATGATTTTTCGCATGTAAAATTTCATTGAGCAACATTTAGCTTTGAGCATGTTAGTTGTAGATTTTCACTGGCAAAGTCCAGTTATTTCAGTTGGAAACCAATACAGTCAAGATTCCTCAAGGGCATAAAGTTGAGTTTCGCGTGAGGCCAAAAAGTATCCCAACGCAGATTTCACAAGTTGCTCTCATGAATTTGCCGTGTTGCTCAACAGAAAGCTGCTTGGTTTGAAGGTTACTTCTAAACTGTGCTTCATACAGCATTACACCATTTACAATGGATAATTTGACCACATCTTATGTTTCAACATGCTTGTGAAGACCACATTTTCTGCTTGCACCTCTGTGTGAAACAAGTGTGAGATTGTTAAATGTCTTAGCTTGATTTCAACCTCTTTCACTTCAAATGTCAAAACCTTGAATATTTACAGAAAGACTGTCACTCTGGGATGTGTGCACGGAGATGGTTAGCTCAGATTTATTGCTCTTTTCAGAACACATTTGACTTAAACTGCTGTAACATAAACATGACATTGGAGAACTGGAATTCAATACATCCCATGTATTAGTTTTTTGTGGTTATAAAGGGTTAGATGACTAGTACATTTGTTATCTTTGTATGTGGGTCTGTGCTGTGATGTGAAACGGTTTCGCTTCTGTATTAGTTTATTTTTGAAGAAAAGGAACTTGTGTTTCAAGAATACTTGAAATGTTGACACGTTTAGGCCTGTTAAAAGAGAGTAAGTTTTATTTAGCACTGTTGGCCTGTAGTTTTTTAAGGCTGTTTTTCTTAGTGCTTGGTCAGAACCTGAACCTGAACCTCCCCTGCTTCCACTCGCTTTTCTCATTTTTCTTTTGGTATCAGAGCTCGGTACTTGGTACGGCAGAATTCTCTCACTTCCTACTTGAAATGTAACATTGGAATGGCGCTCAAAGTTGAACATCCAACATTTAACATCAGAGCAGATCAATTATTCCCAAATTTAATTTGAAATAATGCCAAGACAACCAAAGCAGAGGTTTATCGGCTATTTTCAAGTGAAAGTGGGAGAATTTGGTGTTAGAGGTTGTCTAGAATGCAGCACAACTGGAACACTTTGTGGTTGGAGTTTTCCCATCTTTGTGATCGTCCTGAACAGGGTAAAAGTTTCAAGGATCATAATATAATATAATAAATATCATTTCAAAAATATTGTTATTTTAAACTACTGTTCAAAACTTTGGGGTCAGTGGGATTTATTTTAAATGTATCTATTTATGCTGACCAGCGCCTTTTTTTAACATTACTATACAGTGAAACCGTAAATTGTAATATATGATTGCATTAAAAATACCTTTTTTTAAATTTATAAATAAAATAGATTTTTGTATCATTAGCATCATTACTCCAGTCTTTAGTGTCACATGATCCTTCAGAAAAAAATCGAATCTTGATTTGGTGCTCAAGAAACATTACTTATTGTTATCAACAGTGTAAACAGTTATGCTGCTTAATATTTTTGTGGCACATTTTTTTTCAGGATTCTTCAAGGAATAGAAAGTTTGAAAGAACATTCAGGCTAATTTCATTTACATTTATTCTTCTCAGTGACTTTCAAATGAGGGATACAACAAGCAATTCAAAAAGACATAAATATTTGAAATGGAAATCTTTTGTGAAGTCTTTGCTGTCACTTTTGATCAATTTAATGCATCCTTGCTGATTAAAAGTATTAATTTCTTTTAAAAAAAATCCTGGCTACCCAACCTTTGGAACGATAATGTATGTCACATTATCTACAAAAAAAAAAAAAAAAAAAATCACTTGAAAAACGGGGTGGTTCTGTGGTTTCCATGTGAGAAGGCAAGTGAATAATTAATGAAAGGAAGCTTTCTAGACATGGCTGGTCGATGGGAGTCCACCATGGGTGTCAACAGGTCAGTCTCGTTCATTAGAGTCCTCCTCCTTCTTTCTGCCTGTTCTCCCTGTTCCCCATTCCCAGGCTCCGTTCATTCCTGGGGGCCCCTTTAGCTCCATTGTGCGAGTGTTTTGGAGAGCGTGTGTGTGCGCTGAGTGCGTATCCAAGGCAACCTTTGTTGGCAGTCGGCAGCTTGGGTTTTGTATTTGCAACACAATGCAGTTAAAAGGGGGGGATGTCAGTGGAAAGACAGAGGAGGGGGATAAGATTCAGTAGTCTGTGTGAAGGAGGTTTGGGAATAGTTGCTTGATTGAGCAAGTGTTTTGAGTGTGTGTGTGTGTGTGAGTGTTTTAGACTCAGACGCTGTCCTGTAGACACAAACGTCTGTCTCAGACACTGGAGGAGCGCCGGTTTAAGTATATGCGTAGTGGCATATGACTGGGATGAGGAATGAGCCATGAAAAGTGAAGTGAGCCAACAAACAACATATTCAGCCATGCTCTGGCATACTGATAAGTCACAGGATGAGGTTTAGATTTTTACAAGCATGCTGAATCATAAATATATTATTCAGCAGTTGCTCAAAAGTGATAGTAAAGACGTTTACATTGATACAAAAAATCAATTTCAATTAAATGCTGTTTTTGTGATTCTATCAAAGTGAATCCTAAACAAACAAAAAAATGTTTTCAACATTGATAATAAAAATTTTTTTTGAGCACCAAATACCATATTAGAATGTTTTCTGGGAGGTTCAAAACTGGAGTATAATGCTGCGACTTCAGCTTTGCATCACAGTTAGGATTACAATTTCAAATATGTAACATAGAACTTTAATAATGATATATAAATATATTTTCACAATTGTGCTGTTTACTTATTTGTTATCTAATACATGCAGCTTTGGTGAGCGTAAGAGACTTTTCCAAAAACATTAAGGATTACATATTATGCCCCTTTTTTACAATATGCAATATACGTCTCTGGTGTCCCCAGAATGTGTCCGTTAAGTCTCAGCTCAAAATACTCCACAGATAATTTATTATATAATTTTGGAAAATGCATATTTTGAGTGGAAGCAGAAACAAGCTGTTTTTTGGGCCTGTGTCTTAAAATGCAAATGAGCTGCTGCTCCCCGCCCCCTTTTTCCAGAATAGAGCTGCACCATTACGGCTCGTACCTGCTAAAAACCTCTGTTTTGGTTCTGATTATCATGTTTTCGTTGCTGAAATCATGCTTTTAAACCTATTAGTTGTAAACTTCTGTAAACGTTTTTCCCTGAGTGCACCCGTCACTAAGCACACGACAGAAAGCGGCTGTCACAGCATGTGAGTATTAAACTAAGTTCTCTTTCACACACAAGTTTATGTTAAAAGCACACAAGTTACAAAAACAGTCGGTTATGTCTGTGAAGGTAAACTGCTGGGAAATAAATCGCATGGTTATTTTAGATCTAAATAGTGTTCTGTGCTGGTTTGTGCAGACAAAGACAGAACAGTTAGCATGTTTTGCTCAAACTTTCACCATGGAATTAGAGCTGGTACACCATTGTCGCTTGCGAAATCAAAATGACGGCGCCGTGCAGATTAAGGGGGGGTAATATTATAATGAGATCCCTTTGCCACGTCACCAAGGGAGCGGAAACAGAAGCGCTCATTTTTTCAGACGCTTGCAGAAAAAGGCTTACCAAAACAAAATTACTGGGTTAATCTTTTTTCACAGTCCGTCTGTTGGGTAGATGCACCAGGGTCTGCGACTGAATTATTAGCACTTAAAACTGGAATCAATTCCGATTTTCTTGATATGTCACCTTTTAAATAATCTTACCGACCCCAAACTTTTGAACATTGGTGTACATTTGGAAATAACAGAAATATGTGCACTATTTTTAGGTTAATGTGGCACAAGTGCTTCTGTCATTGAAGTGAAAGTGGATAAACCAAATTCTACTTCTGGAATTCAGTATTTTTCTCTTCAGTTTATGCATTCAAATATGTATGATGATAGATGTATGCAAAATAGAAACATTTTTGCCTGTGGACCCGTTGTGTATATTTACATTTATCATATAATTTAATGAGTGTTGATAGAGCAGGTGCACTCATTTCTTGTGCTGATACATTTAAAGGTATGATCCAGGTTAAATACAAGCCAAGGTACCTCACAACATCTGTGCTATTTATTACCACAGAAAATGATCTCAGTTTGTGCAAACAAACTAAAATTATCTTTACAGTAATGCACCTACAAAGTCAAAGAACAGGAATAAATGCATAAATAAAAAGCATACGTGAAGCTAGTGTCATAAAATAACTTACTAACATGGTAACTTTAGCATCACATGGGTTTCGTTTGCCAGCTGAGTCCCTTCCTCAAAATTGAATGTGAATGCTAACGGCTTACAGACGTCCTTGACCTAAACCCTCCGAAATGTTGTTGCCTTACTGTACATATGTTTTTATGAGTTATTACAGATGAGATTAATTTTTTGGTTTTCTTTTTGTGCTACAGATTCACCCTGAACATTCCTTAAAGGGATAGTTCATCCAAAAATGAAAATTTGATGTTTATCTGCTTACCCCCAGGGCATCCAAGATGTAGGTGACTTTGTTTCTTCAGTAGAACACGTATGATGATTTTTAAGTCCAGCCGTTGCAGTCTATCAGTCGTATAATGCATGGCATTGAAGACAAAATCTATGAGAGTAAAAAAAACATGCACAGACAAATCCAAATTAAACCCTGCGGCTCGTGACGACACATTGATGTCCTAAGACACGAAACGATCGGTTTGTGCAAGAAACCGAACAGTATTTATATAATTTTTTACCTCTAATACACCACTATGTCCAACTGTCTTTGGGCGCGCGCACGGCATCCGGTGCTTGAGGTGTGTACGCGCTCTGGCGTAGTTTACGCAAGCGCCGGAAGTGATCTCTCGCGCGTATACGTCACTCATTGTTTGCACAGTCATTGTAGGTACGACGGCTAATCAAAATGGTACTTACTTGCGCTTATACGGATTGTTCAAACCGACTTAAAACTAAAAGATTACGTTCTCTCGCGCGAACTCTTTCGGTAGTGGTGACTTTCCACGTATTCCCAACTTCTGAGCCTGCTCGCCTGAAGTTAAGGTTGATTGCTCTTCGGCTGGATATCAACACACCCATTAACGTAAACTACGCTGATGAAAAAAAAGTTCATTTATTGGGTGAACTATCCCTTTAACAGGTCACAAGTGTTTATATATTTAATCCACTAGAGGGCGCTAGAAAGAAAACTCTCTCTATGTCTGGACAGTCTGAGAAATGTCTGGATTATATTGCACTTCTAGATCTTAAAAACAGTGTAGCAAACTGTTTTACTTGAATTTATATTGTGTGTATGTTTTTCATTTTACCAAGTAAATTATGCAAACGTATATTTGTTTAGTTCCTACATCAGGACAAGTGTGATTTTAGCCAGTCAGTTTACAGATGTTTAGCTGATGGTGAAAATGATTAGTTGTTTATGGCAATGACAGCACATTTATTTTTTTAATTCCGTTTCACTTGCGTTTCTGCCACCACTGGATCATGGCTTTCCTGACAGGCACTCTGATTATGATTATCCCCTTGAGCAGTGTTTTCACTTCTTCTTTCAGGCATGCTTCGTTTTTTGAGGTGGGTTTCGGTCTGTCGTGGGTGTCGTGTGAAAGCAGAGCTCCCATATGACACCTGTAGCTGGGCGGTAATTGAGCCTGACGTCACTGATGACAAATCTCTTTCTCTAATATGAACCTTCACCTTTAAACCTCCTTGATCTTTTCCAGGTACACTTGCAATGGACAGTAAACAATTGTTGATTGTTGTACGTTCATTCTCTTTGTTTAGCACATCAGTAGTAGAGTTAAGCATTACTGTCATGGTACTGGCTTGAATTATAGTTACAGAATATACACAAAACACACAAAAACCTGCCTTTTTCGGCACAGAATCACGGTTATTTTCATATTAGGTATACAAATAAGCCAGTAAGCACCATGATTTTGCTGATGTAGTAAATAATGAGAGGCTTGTGTGATTTGTTCGAACTCAGTTGGATTGTTTTATGGTAAAAAAATTGGATAGTGAGAGAAAGAGAGAGAGAGAGCTTTAAAATGGTAGTTTTTCTGTAAATGGTACCATGTTAATACTATGCTTTTGGGCATATGGGCTACTATGGTATTCTTTGAAGTACCTTTCAGAAGTTTAAGTTTCAGAAGACATTAATACTTTTATTCAGGAAGGTGTTGTGTTAAATTGATCAAAGGTGATAGTAAAGTAGGGGTGGTCCGATCATGATTTTTGAGGCGGATCACAGAAAGCAGTATCTGCCGATACCGATCACCGATACCGATCTTTTTAAAGCCTTCTTTTTATAATTTATAACTATTTATAGTGATACTTCAATCAGGATTTTTAGACATTTATTCAGGGCCTGAATTTCATTTTTGAAAATGGGGGAAATTCCCCTCTTAGGTGACTCTTGTTAGGGGGGAAGCAGCTTTCACACAGGAGTCCGCTACTGATCCGTGGCTGTTTACCACAAACACAACATTTATTCCAACATTATAATCATTCCATTATTTTGATTTCAAATCCAAACATTGTCACTGAAAATGCTTTTTCAGCATTGCAATTCTTTTTTTACACAGTACAGTAATACAATCTTTCACAGACATGTTTAAACACAATAAATATAAGCAACACATCATTCAATGCTTTTTACTTTTGCATTTAATTCTAGATTTATATATTACGTTGCTCAAGCAAGTGGCAAAACATTTAAACTACTTTTCTTACGTTATCACAAACTTACCATTGACAGAAATAGTCAGCTCTCCTGCCTTTCCTTTTGCATTGAGATCTTTATTACAAGCAATCCTGCGGTTCATAAAGAACTTTGTTTTCCTACCTCCACAAGTGCCATCTATTATTGCCTTGTTTATCTAAAAGTGCTCTTTTCCTTTAAAACTAGCCAACAAAGCCATATGTGTTGACTGTGAAAGACAGTATACTTTAATTACATGCATTTATGGTGCAATTGCTACATTTTCGTTTTCATATGTACTACAAACAATGTGCTGTCACTTAAATTCAGCGCGTGTATCAAAGCAAAAATAGACTCGGTGCGGAAATGATCTCTGCACTGCTGCAGACGCACCGCTCCTGAATGCACTGCCGTGTGCAGTGTGAATGCTTTAATCCGTTAACATGAGCGCGGAAAAAATGCGCACCACATACCACGCACTGCAAACAGAGTAATGTGAGCCTGGCGTTATGTGTGTGCGCTGCAAGTGTGCATGAGTGCACGAGTGCTGAATGGTTAAACACTGGTAAGAATTAAAAAGTAATGCAAAAAACCTTACTTTACCTTTAGTGATGAAGATGTGACACTGCCTCGATTGTGCAAGTGACAATTCCTGTGTCAACTGTGCAGCTCGCTTATAGACAGATGCGATGTGTGGTGATTTGAAGCCATTTGCGTATTTTGAGAGAGAGAGAGAGAGAGAGCGCGCGGTGATTCACTCACGCTGTTTGTGAAATTACGTCTCACACAAGGTTTTCAAATTACTTTGTAAGTTATTTAATGAAGAAATATGAAGGTGAGGTACAGAAACAAGAAGGTGAGTACCTCACCTTCAGCATTATAATGATTTCACCCGCGCCGGACAGAGACTGAGACGGTGCAGCTGCATGTCGTGCCAAACCTCTCACTGCAGCGTCATCAGCTTGAGATCGGCCTTTTAGAGACCGCCGATCAATCATCCCAACGTGATTATCGGCCGTAATGATCGGTAGCCGATCAATCGGAGCACCCATATAGTAAAGACATTTATTATTTTACAAAACATTTCTATTCCAAGTAAATCCTGTTTGTAACAACGTTCGTAGTTCGGGGAAGGAGGCGGGAACCGGCGAACATTTAAACAAAACTTTAATAATAAAATAAACACAAAATAGAACAAACAGAACCAAAACACAAAATAAAATCCAGGCCTGGTCCTCTCTCGTCTTTCACTGTCGTAACTCCTCCTTTTATCCTTCTGGAGCTCCTCCGTGAGACTCGAGACTGGTGAGTGGTGTAGGTGTTGCTCATTATCAATTACTCCACCGGCCTCGCTCCGTTCCCACGGCTCTCGGCCCAGCCCCCACTCGTCACATAACCCCCATCGCACGGCAGGCCAGGGGGTACTACCGAGGACTGTGCTCTACTCAATGGCGGTGCGGTGCAATGTGATGGTATGGACATCGTTGGTGGATGGGCCACCACTCCTCCGCACCTGGCGGATGGCGATGGCTCCTCCTATTGAGGAAGAAGCAGCGAGTCACCCGTTCCTGTCCTTCACAATCATTGGACAGCAGCTCGCTCCTGGCGAACGGGGCCGACTCCTCCGCTCCCTCACGGACGGCAGCCACCCCTCCTCGACCCAGGAGCACGGCAGCGAGCTCTCCGTCCCCCCTTGTCTTCCATCGTTCCAGCACCACTGCCTCGGGCAGCCACCGGCGGTCTTTCCGCTTGTTCCTGCTGCCCGATCTCCTCAACACCACGATCCCCCTCAGCAGCGAGGACTCTCTGACAGCGTGTCCCTCCTTCCTCCCGGGTTTCGGCACCAATGTAACAATGTTTGTAGTCACGGGAAGAAGGAGGCGGGAACCAGCGAACATTTAAAGAAAACTTTAATAAAATAAACAAACACAAAATGAAAGTAAAGTGGCAGCCCCTCGCGGACGACTGCCGCACACAAAACACAAAATAAAATCCAGGCCTGGTCCTTTCTCGTCTTTCACTGTTGTAACTCCTCCTTTTATACTTCTGGAGCTCCTCCGTGGGACTCGAGACCGGTGAGTGGTGCAGTAATTGACTCATTATCAATTACTCCACGGCCTCGCTCCGTTCCCACGGCTCTCGGACCCACCCCATTCGTCACAATGTTCTTTGGACCTTTAGCATTAAAATAATCCTGAAAACAGGTATCATGGTTTCCACCAAAATTTTAAGCAGCACAACTGTTCTCAACATTTATAATAATTAGAAATGTTTCTGAAGGGAGCAACAAATCAGCATATTAGAATGATTTCTGAAGGATCATGTGACACTGAAGACTGGAGTAATGATGCTGAAAGAGAGAAATATATTCAAATAGAAAATATTATTTTAAATGAGAATAGTGTTCACAATATGAGTTTTACTGTATCTTTGATAAAATAAATCCAACCTTGTCGGAATATATATAAACAAAAAAAAAAAAAAAAAAACATTCAAAAAAAGTCCCAAACCCCATTTCAGCATATGATTTAAATAAAAATACCATGTTATTGCCATCTGATCCCACAGGATTGTAATAAAATGTGAAGCTCACAGAAATAAATCACAGTCTGCCTATAACAGAAACAAAAGTGCTGGCAAATGGGATTCAATCGACAGTGCCTCTTCAAACAAGCTAAAAAGTAAAAAGGATTGTGACCGGATCAATGTCGAGGGTGGTGTCAGTGAGTTTTTTTCATCAAGCTAGCAAAAGCCCTCAATGTTAGAGATTCCCTGCCTCCTGCCCTCTCCACCTGCTCCCTTTTCCGTCTCCATCTTTTCCCTCCTTCATTGCTGTCTTCATGTTCGTCAGTAAGTGACTACATCTGGCCGTGGTTTGATTAGGTGAGTTGTGCTTATGCCTGCAGCCATATGGGTTTTGTGTTAATACCGCTAGATTAGCCAGCAGCTAAACAGTGACGAAGATTTACGGTCGCCTCCTTCACACCACCACCCACCCCAGCACATCCGTGTCAACTCCCCATTCTCCCTCCTCTACTCATTTTTCATCTTGATGGTGGCACCTTGCCGTGAACGCATTAGCTGATGTTGGCACACTGATCTGTGTCTCAGTGTTTCGCTGCACTTGATGAGACATACATGCCAACAGCTTGTATAACCCTTAAACACACTCCTGCTAGCTCACGTTTATTCTGGAAGACTCTTCTGGCCACTGTGAGGACTGACAACACAGCCGTTCAGGACAGATATGTGTTTAGTAAGAGTTATTGCCATTCATTGATCATCTGGTTTCTCCTCATTCCGTATCAGGCTCCTCAAGATAAACTTTAGCCAGTGATATAAAGATTTACCCTCATCACTTCTGCTTTCCAAACATCTGGTAGCAGGATTGGACAGTTACACACCAGTGCTCTTTGTGTCTATGTACTGAATGAGTGAATCTCACAAAAACATGCCCAGGGCACATTTCAGAATACCATGAAGCCAAATTGTCATTATTTTAAAGCATGCAGATGTTTTACATGAAGTTTCAATGGTTATTCTAATTATAAACTCATAAATGTATTTATTTTTTTTAAATGCGAGTAATTTGGCTATTTTGGATTTGTATTTTTATTTAAAATTTTTGAGGTTTTTTAGTTTGAGTTTATTTTTGGATTTTTATAAAAACAAAAATTTGTTTTTTTAGTTTGAGTTTTTTTTTTTATATTTTTTTTTTAGAGGTTTTATGTAGAAATTTTTATATATATTATATATATAATATATATATATATAAAATACTATATACACTCTCTCACACCATAACCTGTATTACAGACAGACAGACACACATACATATAATACTTATTAATAGTAATAATATTATGAATTATATATAAATGTATAAAATAATAAAAGATATGCATATAAAATACTATATAATAATATAAACAGTGATAATACTAATTATTCAGCATTACAGTGGGTACGGAAAGTATTCAGACCCCTTAAATTTTTCACCTTTGTTATATTGCAGCCATTTGCTAAAAACATTTAAGTAAATTTTTTTTCCTCCTAATGTACACACAGCACCCAATATTGACAGACAAACACAGAATTGTTGACATTTTTGCAAAATTATTAAAAAAGAAAAACTGAAATATCACAAGGTCCTAAGTATTTCAGACCCTTTGCTGTGACACTCATATTTTTAACTCAGGTGCTGTCCATTTCTTTGATCATCCTTGAGATGGTTCTACACCTACATCTTCATTTGAGTCCAGCTGTGTTTGATTATACGGATTGGACTTGATTAGGAAACCACACACCTGTCTATATAAGACCTACAGCTCACAGTGCATGTCAGAGCAAATTAGAATCATGAGGTCAAAGGAACTGCCTGGAGAGCTCAGAGACAGAATTGTGGCAAGGCACAGTCTGGCCAAGGTTACAAAAAAATTTCTGCTGAACTTAAGGTTCCTAAGAGCACAGTGGCCTCAATAATCCTTAAATGGAAGACGTTTGGGAAGAACAGAACCCTTCCTAGAGCTGGCCGTCCGGCCAAACTGAGCTATCGGGGGAGACGAGCCTTGGTGAGAGAGGTAAAGAAGAAGAAAACCAAAGATCACTGTTTTTGTTGGCATGAGCTCCAGAGATGCAGTCGGGAGATGGCAGAAAGTTGTAGAAAGTCAACCATCACTGCAGGCCTCCACCAGTCGCGGCTTTATGGCATAGTGGCCCGACGGAAGCCTCTCCTCAATGCAAAACACATGAAAGCCCGCATGGATTTTGCTAAAAAACACCTGAAGGACTCCAAGATGGTGAGAATTAAGATTATCTGGTCTGATGAGACCAATATAGAACATTTTGGCCTTAATTCTAAACGGTATGTATGGAGAAAACCAGGCACTGCTCATCACCTGTCTAATACAGTCCCAACAGTGAAGCATGGTGGTGGCAGATCATGCTGTGGGGGTGTTTTTCAGCTGCAGCGACAGGACGACTGGTTGCAATTGTTTTGTTGAGGGAAAGATGAATGCGCCCAAGTACAGGGATATCCTGGACGAAAACCTTCTCCAGAGTGCTCAGGACCTCAGAATGGGCTGAAGGTTTACCTTCCAACAAAACAATGACACTAAGCACACAGCTAAAATAACAAAGAAGTGGCTTCACAACAACTCTGTGACCATTCTTGAATGACCCAGCCAGAGCCATGACTTAAACCCAATTGAGCATCTCTAAAAATGGCTGTCCACCAACGTTTACCATCCAACCTGACAGAATGGAGAAGGATCTGCAAGGAGGAATGGCAGAGGATCCCCAAATAAAGGTGTTAAAAACTTGTTGCATCTTTGCCAAAAAGACTCGTATTGGCTGTATTAGATCAAAAGGGTGCTTATTCTAAATACTGAGCAAAGGGTCTGAATTTTTTTTATTTCAGTTTTTCTTTTTTAATAAAATCTGCAAAAATGTCAACAATTCTGGTTTTTTCTGTCAATATGGGGTGCTGTGTGTACATTAAATGAGGAAAAAAAAAATTAACTTAAAGGAATTGTCTGGGTCTGAATACTTTCGTACCACTGTATATATGATATATATCTGTTATCTATTATTTAATTAATTTATTTAGGTATGTTTGCACATTTTCATTGTTGCTCCATTATTTGATCAAAAATATAGTAAAGAAAGTAATATTGTGAAATATTCTAATTTAAAGTGTTTCTGTGTGAATATATTTTTAATGTAGCTAGAGTTTGTGCAAAAATACACCAAACACATAGACTTTCCAACACTGGGAAACAACACTCTGGACTTTGTTTACTCCACACAGAGAGGAGCTTACAAGGCCATCCCCCTCCCCCACCTCGGTGCCTCAAACCACATCACTGTCATGCTAATGCCTACATACAGACCACTCGTTAAAGTCACAAAACCAGTTCATAAACAGATACAAGTGTGGCCGGAAGGGTCTTCAGAGGCTCTTCAAGACTGTTTTAACACCACTGAATATGTTTAAGCAGGCTGCAACATACAATAACACCAAAGACCTCCAAGAGTACTCAGAGACTGCCACTGCCTACATCACCAAGTGCATTGACGATGTAACAGTCACAAAGACCATCACCGTCCAGGCCAACCAGAAGCCGTGGCTAACAAGAGAGGTCTACGGACTCCTGAAGACGCAGAACACTGCCTTCAGAGCTGGAGATGAAGTGGGCCTGAAGACAGCTAGGGCCAACCTACCCCGTGGCATCAGAGAGGCTAAGAGACAATAATCCAGGAGGATAGCCCATAGTTTCAGCGACATCAGAGACACTCGGAGCCTGTGGCAGGGAATACAGACCATTACGAACTACAAGCCCCCACCACGCACCTGTAACAGCACCATCTCTCTGCTGAATGAGCTGAACGTCTTCTTCGCTCGCTTTGAGGCACAAACAGCACCACTGCACAGAAGACTCCAACTCCTCCCGGCGACCAGGTGATGACGATGTCCCTGGACAGCGTGAGGAGATCCCTCAGCAAGATCAACGCACGCAAAGCTCCGGGTCCTGACAACATTCCTGGGCGTGTACTGAGAGACTGTGCAGTGGAACTCACTGATGTCTTCACAGACATTTTCAACATCTCGCTAAGTCAGGCTGTTGTCCCCACATGATTCAAAGCTACCACCATCATTCCAGTACCAAAGAAGGTCATCTCCATCCTGCTTCAATGACTACCATCCAATTCCACTTACCCCCATCCTCATGAAGTGCTTCGAACGGCTAGTCATGCACCACATCAAGTCTGCCCTCCCCCCCTCCCTGGAACCCTTCCAGTTTGCATATCGGTCCAAACGCTCGACCGATGACACCATCGCCACTACCCTCCACTCAGCACTCACACACCTGGACAAAAAAGACTCATACGTCAGAATGCTGTTCATAGACTTCAGTTCAGCATTCAACACAATCATCCCTCAACAGCTCATTCACAAACTGGTCCAGCTGGGGCTCAACACTTCGCTGTGCAACTGGCTGTTGGACTTTCTGACTGGGAGACCTCAGGCAGTTCGGGTCGGCAGCAACACATCCAGAGAACCATCTCATGAACATGGGGCCCGCAAGATGTGTCGCTGAGCCCTCCTCTTCACTCTGATGACACACGACTGCACACCGTCACACAACTCCAACCTCTTCATTAAGTTTGCGAATGACACGACTGTAGTGGGTCTCATTAGCAACAGAGATGAGACAAACTACAGGAGCGAGGTGAGCCGCCTGGCCGGGTGGTGCAGTGACAACCATCTCTCTCTGAATGTGGAGAAGACGAAGGAGATTTTTGTTGACTTCAGGAGAGTGCGCACTCAACATGTTCCTCTAACCATCAATGGTGCGACTGTGGAGAGAGTGAGCAGCACAAAGTTCCTGGGTGTGCACATCACAGAAAATCTCTCCTGGACTGACAACCTGTGGTGGTATGGTGCATGCAAAGCGTCCTACAGCAAGACACTTCAACGCATAGTGAGAGCAGCTGAGAAGATCGTTGGTGCCTCTACAACACCCGTCTCACCCGCAAAGCCCTCTGCATTGCAGGTGATCCCACCCACCCGATACACAGCTTCTTCAGTCTGCTGCCATCAGGGAGGAGACTGCGGAGTCTCCAGGCCAGGACCAGCAGACTGAAGGACAGCTTCATTGATCAGGCTGTCAGGAAGCTGAACTCCCTCCCGACCTTGCCCCCCATCCCCTCTTTTGCCCCACGCACCACTAAACTCTGACCCTCTAACGGACTCTCCCACCCCCCCCCCCCAAATACACACACACACACTGTCACTTTAATCAGTCTAAATAAGCTCTTTTGCACTACTAATCATTATATCTGCACTGTTGTTACTTCACTGGTTTGCACTCTATCTGCCATGTGCCTTGTGCTGCTTTATATCTTTTTTTACATTTTACCTTATTTGTATAGTTGTATTTTATATTTAATCTGTATCTATCTGTATTCATGTTCTACTGTAGTGTTATCTGTATGCACCAAGGGTCTGAGAGTAACGTCCCAATTTCAATTCTCTGGTGTCTGTGCTGTACATGTGGATGAATGACAAAAAGAGACTTGATTGATTGAAGTTGGATGTAATCCGTTTTTTAATTTACAGTTTATACATTTTTAATAATGTAATTTCTGATTTATTTCTTTTGAATTTGGAGTGAAATAAAACCCCCAGCATGTTCTTAACAGATTTTGTGGGATTCATCCATATACATCCTTGTGTCTGTGCCAATATAGTCAGTGTCTGTGCATGCCCATATACGACCAAAACGTTTTAACGCGTGCAGGACGCACGCATGGTATGGTATGGATGTGTGTGTGTGGTGTGTGTGTGTGTGTGTGTGTGTGTGTGTGTGTGTAAGCAACTATCCTGCACTATGTGCCAGTGTGATGGAACCTTATGGCGGTGTGTCAGTGTGTGACGTTGAGAGGTAATCCCGGTCTCTGTGACGTGGATCACCTGCTTTCCTAGCTGCTCGTCAACAGATGGAAACTAGAGGATTAGCTCTATAAGAGTGACGGCTGACAGAGCGAGACAAAACAAGCTCATCCAGCAGAAGAACAACTTGCAGAAAGAGACGGGGGATCTATGTGAACAAAACTACATTGATTCCAGGCTCTCTAGAGGGGGAAACAAATCAATCTGACTACAGAGACTGACAAACATTCTCTGAAGAAGTTTGAGAGCAGAACGCAAGGCAGAATCCAAACATTACTTTTGCGTTTTTCTCCTATAAGACTCCATTTTTTTCTTTGAAGATCGTCGGAATAGTTGAGACATGACTGTTATCAAGGTCAAACAGTGAGTATCTTTGGGCATGTTTTTGTCTTGTTCATTCTGTAATTGGTGAGCTAATAGTTCTTTAATTTTTTTTAATCGTTTTTAACAGCCAAGCCAACCCTTAATTATAAGGTGTTGAAAAGTCTAGAAGAAAAAAAAACAGAATATAGTGTCATTTATCAGTGGTTATTGTCATTTGGTTTGGTTTTTAAGTTTAACATAAGAACAATTTTACATTCGTTGTCTTTACTAGTAGTTCTAGGTGAACATCTTGGTTTGACAGTAGTTTTTGATTGTTAACTTTTATAGTTTACCTCATATGTTCTGTAATGTTGAAGTGAAATGCTCTGGAAATGTTTGACCCAGTACACACTAGCAATCTGAATATCCCCACATATGGACAACAGGTTGTCCGGTCCTGTGAGGTTTTGATGTGCGGCACACACTGCTGTTGTCTGCTGACTCGGTGCCAGTTTTGTTAGTGGCAGCAGCGGGTTTGCCAGAAGATGTGACCTGGTTTACATACCGCAGCGTGACTCGGCATGTCTGCAGGTCAGGATGGGGGTGATACACAAGCAGGTGTAGCTGGGACAACAAAATGGTTATTTCTGTTGGGATCCGATATGATTTCAAACAAGACCGTTGAGGTGTGTCGTGTGGTACCCCCCCCCCCCCCCCCCCCCCCCCCCCCCCCCACCCCCCCCCCCCCTGGTATGATTGGTGAGGGTCGCCCTCCGCCCCTTTTACGTTAGTGGAAGCATTGTCGCTGCATGTCTTATTTCTTTTTTGATACCTTTATAGAGTCCCCACCGTCCCAGTGAAGAACTTAAATGGATCCAGTCCTGTCCATCCAGCTTTGGCAGGTGAGAAACATTATGCAAATAAGTTATAAATAGTGACTGTGAAGATTAAATATAGTAAGATTTGAGATAATTTTGTAACTAAAGACGCTGAACCTAAAAATAGATGGATATAAAACAGATGAGATTGTCTCTTCTTGTTGGTTAGGTATCACTGGGATTCTAATGAGCGCCGCTGGACTCCCGGTCTGCTTGACGCGCCCACCCAAACTTGTGCTCCACCCCCCACCTGTCAGCAAGAGCGACATCAAACCTGTACCAGGCCTCGGCCACTGCTGCCGGAAAACTACAAAGAAGCAGGCCCGCAAAGGCAAGGAGCAAGACCAGTTTAACAAATTAATCAATTCTTTAAAAAATAATAATAATAAATAAAAATATATATATATATATTTTTTTTTTCAAAAAACCTTGTCTTCATTTTGTGAAAATAGTATTAATAATATTTCATTATGAGTATTAATAATTATTAATAAATAATAAAAAATATCACAGAAATGAAATTAGATTTCACAATATTTACTGTTTGTAACTGTATTTTTAAGCAAATAAGTCCAGTTTAGTAAGCATAAGAGATGTCTTCAACAACATTAAAAAAATTTTAGTTCCCCACCCCCCCAAACTTTAGGCCAAGTGTGTATGTCCTAAACAATATCATATCAAAAAAAAATTATAGTGATATATCAGTCATGTTTGGACCCAGATTATTCTTAAATACTTATTGATTAACTGTTTTGAAATAACTTTTCTTCCATTTGAGCAGGTAGACTTTCACGACAGAAGTTGTTAGAAGATATCCTCCGAAGTCCGCAACACTGAGGAGGTAAAACATCATGATTAATAATTTTCATTTTTTTAATTATTTTAATCATTTTAAAATATAATACTTAATTTTTTTATTACAATTATTATTTTAATGATCTCATCATTAGATTCATTAAACTTGATTAAATTATTTTTTTCTTTCTCTCTTTTTTTATTAATTTGAATCTTTCTTAGGATTGTACTATCTGTATGGAATCTCTCTGCGGACCATCTGGCTATAAAGGCCCAGGTGTCGGTGGCATCTCTCGGGCAGAGTCAGTGGGTCGTCTGTCTCAGTGTGGACATCAGTACCACCTGCAGTGCCTGGTGGCCATGTACAACAATGGCAACAAAGACGGCAGCCTTCAGTGTCCCACCTGCAAGACCATCTACGGTGTTAAAACCGGCAACCAGCCACCAGGAAAGATGGAGTACCACGTCATTCCTCACTCCCTTCCTGGACACCCTGACTGCAGAACCATCCGGATTATCTACAACATACCCCCTGGCATTCAGGTAACACTCTTAATTTAGAGCTTGTTTAAAACCACTGCTCTTCCCTGAGCATTCATTCACATTGGCATTTGTGCCACCTACATCATATGTTGAGCTGCTGCAGTGTTATATAACGGCATGCATACATTATATAACTATAATGTAGGTCTAAACAGCTCTTTCTATGATTGTTTTAGGGTCCAGAGCATCCCAACCCCGGGAAGCCCTTCACAGCCCGTGGATTTCCAAGACACTGCTACCTCCCTGACAGTGAGAAAGGCCGCCTGGTGAGTCTCCAGACCTTCTCAAACACAATCTCATTCATCCTCTTACAGGGTCCCTGATTGTCCTTAAAAATCTTTTAAATTTAGTTTATACAAGTTTAAGGTTCTAAAAAACCCCCAAAGGTTTTAAAAATCCCTAATACTATATGTAGACTATATACAGTAGTCAACATTTGAAGTGGATCAAAACCTTTCATCAAAGTTGTCCTAAAATCAAAACCATACCTGTTCTTGTCTTAGGACAACTTAGAACTTTTTTAATCCACTTCAAATATTGACTACTGTAGTATAGGGATAGTGCACCCAAAAATGTAAATTCTGTCAGACTGTATGCATTTCTTTCATCTGTTAAACAAAAGATATTTTGAAAAATAACTTAAAAAAAATAACTTTGGTAACCAAACAGTTGCTGGTAGCCATTGATTTCCATAGTATTTTTTTCCCCTACATTGGAGGTCAGTGGCTACCAGAAACTGTTTGGTTACCCATATTATTAAAATACTTTCTATGTTCAACAGAAGAAAGAAATTCATACAAGTTTGGCACATCAAAAGGGCAAGTGATGACAAAATATTCAATTTTGGGTGAAGTATCCCTTTAAATACCTTAAATACTGTAAGAAAAGTGTTCATAATAAAAAAACAATGTCTTCAATTTAGGGATGGAAAAATAGGAATCATAATATGGTTTAATGTGATTATTAAAACTTCAAAAGGCAATGATTTAAATAAATATAAATTAAATAGACGTATGAAATGTAATCGGTTAAATCAAAACATGGTGCCGTTGTGCATTCTGCAGGCTGGTGGTTTTAGAGCAGTTGTAATCAATGGTACCGCAATTGTACAACACAGATTTGTGTATATATATATATTATATATATTTATATAAAGAGAGAGAGAATACTTATATAAACAATTTTATAATTTATAATTTTGACTCCTGGGTCTGAAATGTAAACCTTTTTTTTAAATAGACATTTTACAGTGTAGGATGCAAGGTCTTTAAAAGGGTCTTAAAAAGCCTTAAGATACCACGACTTACTCCTCTTCTTAATTTACACATTCCAACTTCAACATTTGAGGTCCTTCAGCTTGTATTCTAAACAATTCCTGCTCTGATAGGTGTTGAAGCTGTTGCTGGTTGCTTGGGACCGCCGGCTGATCTTCTCGGTGGGCACATCCAGCACCACGGGCGAGACCGATACGGTCATTTGGAACGAGGTGCATCACAAGACCGAGTTTGGCTCCAACCTGACCGGCCACGGTTACCCAGACTCCGGTCACCTTGACAACGTCTTGGAAGAGCTGAGGGCGCAAGGCATCACTGAGGAACAGTGTCTGAGGGACTGAAAATTCAAGTCGGGACGACAAAGACTGAATGTTTTTTTTTGTGTTAGTGTTGCCAAATCTGAATTCAATTCCCAGCTCTTGTTTCTCTGAATACCTGAGACACTTTCGAAATCAAAAAACACAAAGTTGAAAGGTTTCTAAGTCATCACCGCTCAGTTTTTTCAGTGATATTAGCCCTCCTACTGCTAAAGAAATTGTACGAGCCTGTCAGAAGTGGGACGGCCAGCTGCAAGAGCTGTAATTTACAAACAACATTGCACTGTGCGTGATATTGTGGTGGAGCCGTTGTCTTTTTGAAAATTCCTGTTAGCATCCTCCCCACAGAAACTAGATTTGGTACGGTGCAATTTTGTGGCTAGTGGGCTGCAGACATAGACGAAAAACCGAACTGCTGGTGTCTGTTCAACCATTTAATAATGTATTGTAGTTCTGTGAAGGGTACGCAAAACAAAGGTACTTGTGCATGTAGTTGTATCATTCGGAGCAGAGGCGATGACCGAGGCCGCCACTTGTTGCTAACTTTGAAGCTCCAGTTGCAGTTTTAGATGCTGGAACGGGAATGTTTACTGCCTCATAGTGGCACTTGTTAACATATACATTCCAGTAATAATCATGATATTTATTTGACGACATAGTTTTCGAAATGTTTGCAGCGGTATTTACATTAACCACTTATATTTGTACTTATTTTATTGTACCTTACATTATTTTATAATGTCGAAATGAGAAACCTGCATTGTCATTGATTTTGGGATGGAAACCAATCTCTGTCCAGGGACTGAAAGAGACATTCAGTGCAAACTGCTTTGTTGATCAGTATTAAAGAAATGTTGAGCCAAGGTGAGATTGGTGGCCAACAGATGGACAATGCACAAATTTAGTGAAAACTCATTTCTTTGTGATTGGATTTGCTGCCGGAGAGCGAGGAATTACAAACAGGGCCTGTGCGCAAACTGAGCCAAGCTCAATAATAGTGTGGTTTTTTATCACCAGTTTAGGAACCATCAAGGTTTAGATTCTCCAAAGTTGAAGGTGTGGGCCTTTTAAATGGTTATGAAGAGCAACTAACCTACCCTGTTAAGTCCGTTGAAGTTGTATCCTGTGGACAAACTATCTCCGGTTGCCTTTCTGGTCGGTTCTCGGTAGGTCTGTGGTGGACCTGTTTACAAAGCTGTTGACGAAACGTCTGCATGTATGTACATGCAAATGTGTAAGCTTACATTTATAGTTGATGTGCTGTATGTATGTGTTTTATGTACACAATTATTTTCCCCTGCATCCAGAAGCATGTTGTGGAAGTAAATGAGTATTTCTTTTTCTTGTATCATTTTTTTTATAATATACTTTTAATTGATTTAACTTTTTCTTATAAGCTATTCGTTTTTTTTTTCCCCACTGTGAAGTTTTTTTTAATTTCTTTTATCGCACTTGTATGATTTGATTTATTGACCAGCCACATTCCTCATGATAGTTGCTATGGAGACAACAGTGAAAATGGCAGGCTGCCAGGACGAAAACTGTGAAGACAGAGAACGGAGCTAGGAGAACTAATGTTGCTGTATAATATAAAATGTACAAAACAACTCTTGCATATTACATAGCTGCTGGAATACTGAATAAATATTAAAGGCACTCAAAAAAAGGAAATGCTGGTTTGGATTCATTTTCTTCGCAGTTTAAACTTAATTCTTTTTTTTCTCTCGCGTTAAAAATGTGGCCCTTTTTGCATTGTTTAGTTATGTCAGTCAGGCACTAAATATTTGACTCGGTAGGGGGCGATGTTCAACTAAAATAACCAATAGGCAGGATCCACACTCACTCTGGCCTATGAGTGATAAAAGTACCAATTTATAACACAATTTAATTATATATTACACATATATTTAATTATATTTTAGTATGCACCATGCTGTAAATATTACAAATTTATTTTCCATAATAGTTTCACAAAATGTGACAAAACGAAAAGCATTATTACTTGACAAGGCTGTTGGTAGACAGCCATTTTACTACAATATTCTCAAAATGGCCCAAAATCAGCACTAGACTGTCAAGATGGCAATAGGATGGGCTGCCCTCTCTCTCTCTCTCACTCTGAATTAAAATTTTATCATGACACAAAATGAACAGACCATCTGGTCCCCCTAAGAAAGGGAATTTCTCTACAGGGCAGATGATCCAGCTTGTTAATTAATGCTTTTATGTTATACGTGTTACATAACCCTGAACAAATTCAAAGAGCAAAGGGCTTGGTGGTATGACTCTCAAAATATGTATGTGTGTGTGTATATGTGTATTAAAAAAAGTTCTCTCTCTATCTCTATCTAGATAGGGTTTGATGTAAATCTGGATCCAGCATAGATAGATAGATAGTAATATATTAATTGATATATTAATTGGTGTAACGTGGTGTAATGATTATGAAGCCAAGCTGTCCTTCCCCGTAATGTATATCTGTGCTCATGTCAGTCTGGAATGTCTCCAATTGTCTTTTAACAGAGAGAAGTTGATGTGAAGGTGATGCGTCTCTAGACAGATGGGCGAAGCATATAATGCGGTTAACGCCGAGTTAGCCATAAAGAAGCACATGCACCGTGTGTCATCTCAGCTGGCAATCTGTCAAAAGATAACCCTGCCCCCCAAATCACTACCCCCAAAGTCCTGTCCGAGACCCCCTGTAGCTGTGCTAGAAGATCTAGTAATCTGAAACACTCGGGGTGCGGTCAGAGTCGAGGAAGTGTTTGAGGGCAAATGCACTGTGGTAAGGGCTCAGGGCCAGAGGGGTAATTACACTAACCTAAACAAGTTTCGTGCCGCAACATGCCTGCAAAATTAAGGTGTGCGTTTCCAAAACCTTTTTAGACCGAGTTTAATGCAAAATCGGCCTGACTGCTCATTTTTGGATCTGACACCATTTTCTTTCTCAATTTTCTTGTAGTTTTAAAGGCGTTATATCAAGTGCAAATGCACTTTCTCTGCAATGTCCCTCTAGCCCCTTCTCTATTAAAAGCTTTTAAGCTCATAAACGCTGGGACTAAGTGGCCTGGAGAGAGACAGGTTGCCTAGGCAACAGCACACTCTACCGCTTTCGGTCCCCAGAGTCATATTTCACATGCAGATTTTCTTCCGACCCACTTTGTTGGCTTTCAGCTAAAAGCTTTTTGCTGCAGACTGACAGAGACAAAAGAGTAGAGGAGAAGGGGAAGGGTTTGGCTAGAAGAGGAGGGCCTTAACGGGCTGTTGCCAGGGTAACTTGACATCATGCTGACGAACTTCCCTCTTTAAAAGCTTTTAAAGCGATTGCTCCAGCCCTCCAGGTTCCATTTTGAGGCCTCTTAACTAAGTATGGGGGGAAGGGCAGCAGAGGCCTGTCTCTCGCACACACAAGCACATGCTTGAGAAAGCAAAGTAAGGCCAGGAAAACAGACTGCACTGAGAAAGAACCGAGCTTAAATCATAAACCCGAGCGAAAGGTACATAATCTGTTCTTAAAATGGCCTCTGAGGACCTCTGCTTTAGTTACACAGTGCCAGGCTCCAACGAGAAGCACAGGAGGGCTCGTAACTGGACGGATTCTGAGATGAAAGCTCTTGTGTACATTTGGGAAGAGTATGTGACAGAGCTAAAGAAGGCTAAGCGCAATGCTAAGATCTACGAGACAATGGCTAAGCAACTTTATGAATTAACTGGCGAACAGCGGCACAGGGAAGAGATTAAGATGAAGATTACCAACATGACTTTCCAATTCAGGCAAGTAAATACTACACTATCTATCTATCTATCTATCTACCTATCTTCGTTTGTCTTGTCCTGTTTTTTTTTTTCCGCTTGAGGGCCAAAGATCATATCAATAATCTGTTTATCACTGCACGTCTACTTTTACTACTTCGTAAACTGCAAGTATATTAAATTTTAGTAAAATGCCCAGTGTATCTTTCTTTACTACTATCGGGTCGCGCTAGTCTACTTGAGCGCCGGCATAGTCTTTCAAGCTGTACCACATGCGTAAAGCCCGTTCACTACTACAGCGAGACTCCAACATGCAAAGTCGATCACAATCCCATTTGAATTTTCAATGAGACTGGCGATTTCCCCGTCGACCATCGACAGCGCCGTGGTGACCGGATGGGGTGTGTCCAGCTACGCGACAAAGTTCAGAATCCTTCAACTTTATGCAAATGAAGAGCGACTTTCGGGAGCGACAGCCAATAGGAAAGACGACGGTAGAGCTCCTCTCAGCGCCGTAGATAAACATGCGCAATGGAAGAAAGTAGGCTCTGTTTCTCATTCATTTTTGTTTGTATGTACGGATTTATTTTAGATTTAGATTGTTTAGTCTTTTTGCCTCCAAAATGTTTGTACTTAGCAGCAAGAAACCTTATTCGCTGTCAAGGCAACCAGTATTGAGAATGCCCACTAGCAACCTCATCGCCAGCCTTTGGCGACATGCAGCGACTTTTGTCGCTGCTAGTGTGAACGGGGCTTAGATACAAGCAATCTACGCATGCGCAATACCTACTTGCGTTGCATGCGCATTGCATGTGCGCTGTTATTTGCGCACAAGTCTACGCTGACGCCCGTTTCACACCACCCGCGTAACAGAGCAGAGGCAGCGCAGAAGCGGCGCGTATGCAGAGCGCGCCCATTGTGCTTTCACACTGGCAGCGTTTGTCGCGGGGCGATCATCTCTTGTCTGTATTCTTCTGTTAAATCTGTTCTCTTCTTTTTCTTCTCTCTCTGATACCGGAGCTTTTTGTACTGTCAATACAGGACATATCGTTCTTCATTTTCTGTCTGTCACGCTTTTCAGGTGCGTGCGATGTGAATGCTTTAATCTGTTAACATGCGCGCCGGAAAAAATACGCTCTGCTTACGCGTGCGGTGTGAAACGGGCGTGAGGCTTCACGCGGCAGCAGCGGACTGTGCTGATGACGAAATGTACGGCGCAGTGTCCGCAACAAATGAAGTATGCATGCTTTCGGTTTGAGAAAACAGTGTGATGGAGAAGCGCTTGGAGGGGTGCAATGCAGTCAAAACATTCTGAAACAAAACATCAGTTTGACAATGTCAAGACATCGAATTCAAGTAGTAACAAACAAAGACCGCAAAACACACCCAGAGAACCAAGACAACAATAAAAACAACGTGAATCAAATCAAAATCACTTTGTCACATCGCAATAAACACAAATGCTGCGGTGGGTAAAGGCTTTAGGTGCAGTGGTGTACTGATACATTCATGATAAACATAAAAAACTATCAAATAGAGTAGGCTATACAATGCACAAAAGAGTAATAGTAAGATTCTACACGTTTTAGTTTTTGTGGTCGTTGTAGACTCCATAGATATATGAAGCACTCTCATAATATAGCCTATATTTTTATTCAGAATCAGTTTATTCAGAGGTAGGAGCAGGAATTTTGACCGCTGCATGTGTGAGATTTATTACTGGTCTTTTTATGCCGATTTCAGCTATTGTAATACACTAAACAACTGGGTAAATGTTTGCAACTAAAGCTTTTAAAAGTAGTTAAATTCCCTCATAATTTCTCAAAAATACCACAGTAATCTTGGTCCATTTTTTAGTGCAGATTAGTGTGGTAATGACTTGATTCTAACATTTCTGATCCTTTCTCCTAACCATGAAACCCAAATAGCCTATAGAAAAAAAAAACGGTGAAAAAATTATTTCACCTTTTAAATGTTGTCTAATGCAGAAATAAATGGGCTTGTACATTTTTTACATTTTAGTCAGTTTTTTAGGGAAATGTTAACGTAAACGTAAATATTGCAACTTTGGGCTCTTGGGTAACAGAATTTTACTCACTGTCTGAAAAAATGTAGAGAACATCTAAATTTGGTTCATTTGCAGGGTGTAATGCTTATGTAACCCCATAACAATGGTCTATATATGTATACACACTAATAATCACACAATAAATATAAAATAAGTCATATTTTTATGGACAAAAAAACATTTTTATAAAATATTTCAGTTTATAAAAAAAACGCCTCAGGTTACGTATGTAACCCTAGTTCCCAGAGGGAACGAGACACTGCGTCCCTAGGGGTCGCTATGGGGAACGCCTCGTTGTGACCCGTGTCTGAAGCATACATTAAAAAAACACTAACAACATGTTGGCCGGTGACAGCCCATGACGTCACTACCGGTGCGACTATAGTATAAATAGGCGCCGGGAGAACACGTCATTCACTTCTTCGTCTGAAGCTTGTGTCCGAAGCATGGCAGGAAACCTAGAGGATGCAGTGTCTCGTTCCCTACTCAGGGAACCATGGTTGCATAAGTAACCCGAGACGTTCCCTTTTGTGGAACTTTTAACTGCGTCCTCTAGGGGTCGCTATTGGGAACGGTATACCCATGCCACCATGGTGAGGGGAGTGCATGCCAGAAACCTATGGCGTGCACTAAGTACCAACTCTACCATATTTCTATGGGAGTTGCCCCTGGGACGTTTGACGGCTGTCAGTGACATTATTCCCTTCGGCCAAAGTCCTAGGCTACATACCCCAAAAACTTATCTGTTAGGGCCAGAACTCCTGGTAGAGCTCAAGGCTTAGAATCAGGAATAGATTCCTTTAAGGGGATACGACCAAGAGCCTAGCATCATACTAGTCTTGGCCTGTCACACAGGGGCTACCACTTGCTCTGCATGAGCTTGCGGAGACCCCTAGTAGCAACACCCTGTTACAGTAGGTATCCAGAGGATACATAGGTGGTGTGGTGCCCAAGGTGGAACCGTGGTTTTAAACCACTCAGAAAGAGCACAAAGCGTAGCTCTTACCATACAGAATTTTAGAAAGAACGCAAAAAGCTTAATTTGCGAACTTACCACAGTGTGGATTTTAGAAAGTGTACAAAGACTTCACGTGCACACTTACCATAACATGGATTTTAAAGATACCGTCCTAAGGGGCTCTCGTGGCACTCTGAAAGAGCAGCCCATAGATGGAAATGGTACATCACCAGAACAAAATGTTCGAGAAGCCATCAGCTCGATCTATGCTGGAATGGCTAGCAGTAAGTTACCTAGCTGAGGGAGCAACAAACCCAGCTCTCAACGAGAGGGGGCTGGACTTACAGCGCGATTGTAGATTCAGAAGGGTAAGCGTACTGCAAGCTTGCCAAACACTCAGCGTATCAGAGAGGCAGAGGAAGGGCCTAGTTCGCCTGATGTTGCTGGTTCCAGGTGCTCTGGGAAAAACAGAGAACTCAACTCTCACGTGAGAGGAGAACTCCGAATTCAGAAAGGAGTAGCGTGCTCATAGGCAACCCTTTGATAAAGGGGAGCACTGCTAATCACTACCACGAGAACAGCCCACAGAGCAAGGAATCCAGCTCCTCAGAAAGGGAGAGAATTCAAACGCTCGAAAGAAAGCACCATGCTCACAATAACCCTCAATGGTGAGGGGAGCGATGCTTCAAAAGTGTGTCAACAGAGACACACTGGTTGAGTGGAGCCCAAGGCGAGTACCGGGGTCTAAGCCAACTCAGAGAAAGGGAACGAGGCTAATAACGCGTAACCCTTACCATACAGGATTTCAGAAAGTGCGCAGAGTCTTAGCGTGCACACTTACCACTATGTGGATTTTAGAAAGTGCGCAAAGTGCTCAGCGTGCACACTTACCACCATGTGGATTTCAGAAAGTGCACAAAGCTTAGCGTGTGCACTTACCATAGCATGGATTTAAGAGCTTCCCAAGCATCTGCTCAGAGATGCCTGGAAGTACTGAGCCAAACGGGATTGGCAAGCTCAAAGATAACCCTCTGAGACGAGGGGAGCACTGCCTGAGACAGCATATCACAAGAAGGTTCTTGCAAATGCCACCTATACTTCCCGCTCGATGCCTCAGCAATAGGGGATATCCTGGTGACTAAGGGGGGGGCTGGGTATCGCGTTCGATACTTTTTAGTACCAAATTTCGATACCTAAGGGGTTAATCTAATCAGCGTCAGTGAGCCAATAAGCCTGCAGCACTTGCCGGTGTAGTGCCGAAATTTGCACCCTGTCAAATTATGCACCCCCTAGTATTGGTAGGTTTTAGGAGTAGGGGGAGGGGTGAGGATTAGGGGTGGGGTTGGGATTAGCTAATCACGTAGCGACTTCAAAGAGGGGGTGCATAATCTGGCAGGGGTGCAGAATTCTGCACAACACCGTGTGTGTTCGACTAGAAGAGGTGCGGCGCAGATCGATCATCCGCGAGAGCGATTCGAAAGCGCACGGAGCAGTCTGCTCTCTTTAGCTCTCGTGGTACTGTATACACCCGTATAGTGGTATCGCGGGATCTGCGTGCGTTCCGATCAGATCAGATTCTGTTCATACAAACGTTAAACGCCGAAAGTGCGTGTTATGTGACATCCTGACAAACTTAAAGCATGTTACATAAGACAATATATAAGATTTATATTCCGCTTTTACTCTAAACTCACTTTAAACCACCATCAATTTTTTGTAATAACTTCCGATTGCCGTCTAACAGGGCCGGATTTACGCATTGCTCAAGACATTGAGCAAATAAATATAACAAACATAGGGTAAAAAATGACAAACTATTTCCATGTCTTCCACCTTTTTTATGTAGGCTACGGAAATCAGGCTTTCTTTCTCCCAGTCTCTCTCACAGACGCACACACAGTGCAGACACGCGGAGACGCGAACAGAAACTTCTTGTCAGCGCCGCCCCGCGAATTTATCAATAAAAAAGTTTCGCAGCTGAAAAGCTACATGACATTTCTCAGTATCGAGGTTCATGAAGGAGTTTAACTTAAAGATTCGCTATCAGTAGACGCTGCTGCTGAACGCTGCTGAGAGACGCATAGACGCACTTAATCTCTCTCTCTCCCTCTCTCTAATAACCGCATTAGACTGCATTAATAACTGCGTAAGCCTGCATATCAATGGCTCAAGCCTCTGTTATCAGCTCTAAAATGACGTTTTGGAATTTGCAACGGAAGGTTTGGGATGAGGTGCGTAAAAAAATAGTTCAACACATTTCAGGACAGAAACATGTCAAATATCTTGAAACAAATGATCTGAACAATGTCTTGATGTGTGGTTGTGACCCCAGGCCGTTAAAATTATTAGAGAAATATTGCACTCCTGGAGGTGGTTATGTGGCCACGACTATATGGTATGGTCTTTCTCAGTTCTCAAACAAATTAAGAACTTTTCGATTTTTATTGACTGAACGCAAGCGCTTATTCCGATAGAAAACACTGTATCGGTTTCCACTGATTAAGAAATATTTTTGTTTGCTGCGTGTATGGGGTTCGTCCTATTATATTATAGGGAAGGGGGGCCCAAAAATTTGTTTTGCCTATGTCACGAAAATAGGTAAATCCGGACCTGCCATCTAATGTGTGTTTTGGCCATGTAATGTTTCTGAAATTAAATATGTTATTACCTCTGTGTCAGAGCAGCGATCATGGAAGAGAGAACACAAGCAGACAGCGCTGGAAGCTGCTAATGCTCATCAGTAAATCAGTGGAAAATAAATAGAAATCATGATTCTGTCTGAGCTATGCGTTTTAAAACGAACACTAACTAGTGTAAATGTAGCCTAACAGATGTGTAAACTGAAGACTATTTGAGCTTTCTTTATTAACTATTTTGCACTGATTTATTGTGTTTTATTTTGTTCCTTTGTGCAGTGGCTCAAGAGATGAGTCTTTGAGTTTGTATAAAACATCAACAAGCTGAAAAAATAAAAACCACGTTTTTTTTTTTTATATAATGTAATCTTGTTAACAATTGGAGTTCAAAAATTGGTATCGAAAATTATTAGTTCGGAACCGGTATCGAAGTCAAGGTATCGGTATCGATATCGAAAAATTTTGATCGATACCCAGCCCTACTGGTGACCAGGAAGCCCCTCAGGGCGACCTAGATACGGCGTACCAGACAGGGCAGCCTGAAAGCATAAGCCCAGCCCGGACGTCCAGGAAATTTTGCAGTGCCATGCCAGGGGCCTGATGATCAAGAAGGCTCCCACAGAAGCCTGTGATCTGGCCGCATGATCCAGGAAGCATGAAGCCGGAACCAGGGCTATCTTACCGACTGGATACAACATCGACGAGTGAGGTAATCACTGCAAGTCGAGAACCCGGTTTCTGAATCCAGCAGAGGGGTGCTCATCGAGGACCTACCCTAGAAAAGGACAGAAATACACAGGTCCCGGAAAACACTGCAAAAGAAGCTTGCAGATGGAATACACACAACCACCAGCATATTAAGTATATATTTTTATAAAAATGGATCGTACTCACCCACCATGGTTCCCGCGCAGGAGCCCCGTTCAAGAAGCGACCCAAGGAAGCCTCTAGTCCGGACCATCAGTAAGGTGGTTACTATGAAGCCATAGAACCAACCGAAACATCATAGTTCCAGCATAGGAGACTGTAATGCAGGAAGTTCCTACCTAACCTCGGTCAGGTGGAGAGATGGTGGTTACAGGGGAATTAGGAAGGTGAGAAAAAGGTAGATGTTACACCCCCTGAGGGAAATGAGCAGATACCCAAGTATCACTCTGATCCGGACGAAAGTGCTGATGCCTTGTCTGGATCACATCCCTTAGGTCTTACCTACCTCCCTTTGACCCGCGTTTCCTTCTACCCCTACCCGCAGGCGGGGTAGGAGCGCGAACCGCGACACTAGCCTTCTGTGCCCGTCTCTGATCCTCAGACCGAGACGGGCCAGGACCCCTGGGTTGTTCGGGCTCAGACCTGGACCTTTGTGGAATGAAGGATTTGAAGGCCGCTGAGCGCGCCTTCGCCTCCCTGAACTTCTCGACCACCATCTCAACGGAGGTACTGAAAAGTTCGGAAGGCGAAACCGGAGCGTCGAGAAGAAAGCCCCTCTCTTTCTCCCGATATCTGCTAGTTTCACCCCCCTGGTCTCCTCCTTTACCACCATAGGATACATGCCCATACAGAGGCGGCCCTGCTTAGTGGCACGGAGAGCAAGATCTGTGGTGCGGCGCAGCTCGGCTACCTCATCAGGAGAAAGGCCTTTGCCTTTATCCAGGTCTTTCAGTAGGTCAGCCTGATACGCCTGAAGCACCGCCATCGTGTGCAACGAAGCGACAGCCTGACCTGCTGCTGCGTATGCCCTGCCATTTAAGCGAGATGTATCCTGAAGGGGCTTAGATGGCAAGGAGGGAGTCGTAGAGAGACGATGTCTCACCCATAGAGAGATAGCTGGCCAGCGTTTCTCTATAGGGGCATCTTCTCATAACCTCTTTTGCGCATCGCCTCGATGTTGGCTTAACTTGTATGCTGGAATCGATGGATGAGTGAGGAAAATGGCCTCTTCTATTCCTTCTCGATCTCAGTATGGAGAACAGGAAGAAAAGGAAGGCTCACCTGAGCTGGAGGGCTATGGCCAGAAAGATAACGCTCATCGAGACAACCTCGCAACGTCACTTTCTTGGCCCGCTTCACGGCAAGTCAAGCCTCGCCGTGGCGCGATCCATAACCTCCAATAGCTCATCATACGCAGGGCAGGAGGATTGAGATGGCTCAGCCTCAGCTTCTTCGCTCTCCACATCCATTTCCTGCTCTTGTTTGGGCTGGGCCCAACTGAGCACTGGTCCCTGGATCAGATGATGTTAATGAAATAACATCATTCTCCAGCGGCTCCCTCTCGTCCACAGCCGACGATCGCGAGAGGGAAAGCCCCTCTTTAAACTCATCTGCCAGATCCACCTGTGATCCCCACGAGCTTATTCTCCTCCGTGCCTCAGCAGCGGCGGGCCCTGAACCCGCGGGGAGCAGACGGCTGCTCCTCTCTCCTCGAAAAGAGAGACAAACGAGAGCGGAGCTTTTTCATTGAAAAACGCTCGCAGTTAACATAGATTGCCCCCCCGAGGACATTGCGTTGCTGTGGCGTGCTCTTCTCGCCCAAAAAAAGACGCAAAGATCATGTGTGTCTTCAGGGGGCAATCGACGACAGGATCACACATATGCCAAAACTAACGTCTTGCTAGTGCTCACCATAATGAAGGAAGAAAGATCGCTCTAACCACGGAATGCACGCTTCAAACAAAACAATCAATGAAGACGAAGAAGAGAATGACGTGTTCTCTTGTGCCCCTATTTTATCTATAGTCCGCCCCGGGTAGTGACGTCATGGGCTGTCGCCGGCCAACATGTTTGTTGGTGTTTTTTAATGGAGCGTCAGACGACGAGTTGTTCACGACGAGTTGTTCCCCATAGCGACCCCTAGAGGACGCAGTTCGAAGTTCCCTTGAAAAGGACCTGAGAATATGAAGCTTTAAAAACATTCATCATGACTTACATTAAAACTTCTTACTCAATGTCACTTTCCTTTTGCATGGTAACAGTGATATCACACATATGATGAGACAGTCTTTTTTGGCTGGTGACATTCTAAAATGAAAAAAAACAAAAAACAATGATTATTTCCAGGCTAAAAATATCAGTGCAAATTAACCCCAATATACTTACACCTTTTAAAGAATTCACCCATTCACAGAATTCACACAATACTGTCTGATAGCTTATTGTGTCCTTTAGTTATCATGCTAATAGCACCGATACCTCCCACATTCCAGAACATTATCACCTGTCCCTCATACAGCAAGCAGATATTAGGGCAAACAAGCAACGTCTAGAAAAAACAACAGGACATTTTATAAATGATAAGATACAAATAGTTTAAAATATTGCTTCAAAAATACTTTAAATTTTCTGAGAAATAATTTATTCTTCAACTTGGTAACAAAAAATACATTTAAAACCGATCAAAAACAGTATGTTTCTAGTATTATTTTTTCACATGGAACAGGTGAGAAGCACAATTCATCCATGTAATGTGTAAGGTGCACAGGCAAATTTTGCTACCCATTTAACCCAGTGTTGTAAAATTACAACACTGACATAACAAGCTCAAAATCTAAAATGATTAATGCATTCAACAATACCTTAATATCTACACGATCTAGACATTACTAATTACAGAAAAAATAGGCATTTTACTCACTTGAATGTAATAATTCCTAATTCCTTCCTTTTCTGGGCACTCAAAGCGCTTTACATAGAAAGGGGGAATCTCCTCAACCACCACCAGATAAATGTAGATTTATCCAGTCCAGTAAAACAAGACGATGTGTTTCATGGGAAGTTTGCAGGTTGTGTGAGTTTATGGCCAGGTAAACAGGCCTATTTTTTTTAAATCTAGCATCCAATAGCATTGCAAGGCTAACCAATAGGATCTATTAGTTGTGTAAATGTGGTCTTAGGGAGAGAGAGAAAAAAAACATGAGCAGCTTTATTTTAGTCAAGCTAAAACTGATGTTGTAATATTACAACAGTGGGACTTACAGGGTTTAAGCTAATTTTTACACTACAACAATATGAGACAATATGAAGTAACAGTATCTTTTTTAACAGGAAGCTGAAGTACACAGCAAATGGAAGCAATGCTACACCTGACTGGCCGTACTACAAATCTATTGAGAGGATCTTGTCAAAGATACCAGACCATGCCCATATGAGCCCACCAAACCTCTCGACATCTGGCCCCTCCACTTCTCAGCTTGAGACTTCTGTGCCCCATTCAGCTCCACCAAGTGGGTTTCTACCCGAGTACACTGGTTCCTCAGAGGAGAGAGAAATCAACGATGAGGAGGAAGGCCTAACAGAGAACTCAGAGAGTTCTTTTGAGACCAGGTAACATGTTCGATCTGATCACAGATCCGTTTCAGATTCATAATTGTGCAATTATAAATGCATGGCTGTCCATCTGCAGGTCACAGCCACATAAGAGGCGGAAGCTTTCACATGTGTCACTGCGCCGAAAGAAGCTGCGTGTCCTGGACGCAATGCTGCAGGAGCAACGCAGGATAAGCCGCGCCGTTGAGGAGGCATGTCATGAAGTTCGCCGCGTTATGCATCAGCAGAACTTCCTGCAGGTGCAGAGCCTCCAGCTTCAGGAACGAATGATGAACCTCCTGGAGAAGATGATTCCTGCTCCGTCTGCCTCTTCTTGGCCTAACCCACCAGCCTCAAAGGGTTTAGGAACACCTACAACTGAGTGACAGTGACCTCGGGATATGGACCTTTTTTGTCTTTGCTAAGGAAGTGTTGCTATATGCTATCTAAGTATAAAAGCTATAACCAACTAGTTAGCTGTACATTTTAGACCTGTTTAGGCTCTGTTCAGTCTTCTACTATACATATGTTATTCAAAAATGTTGACAAGATGTATCCTAAGCAAGAAACTTCTGAAGAAATCACTATTTATCCAAATCTGAATCAAAATGCAGTTCTCAAAAGTTAAATGGTGATTGTTATGTGACACAAAATGTGTTGTTTATGAAATCTGATTCATTTGATTTCTAATTGCTGTGTTAGTTGCTAATTCCTGGCTAATTATTTAGACAATGTAATGTCAATCATGGTTGACTGGCATCTAAAAGATTTCAGATTTCTTTTAAAGCATTCTTTAAAAGGATACCATGTTCAAGAAAACTCCAGAAGGTCAGAAGTTCAGGTCAGACAGATAACACCAAATGGTTGGTGATAATGTAAACTGAATTAGGCTGACAAGGATTCGAAATGAAAGAGGACAATCTTAGTTTAGTTAGTAGCATTACAGTTCAGCGTTACAGTGTTATAGCATAGCACAATTTAGCAAAATGTAACATGTTACTAAATGTTACAAAATGCAGTTGTTTTAGTAGCAGTTTATATGCTGACACTCATATTTAGCTTAGATCTTAAAATATACAAAAATAGGGGGGAAAATGCTATTCGCATTAAAATGAGTATAATACACCCATTTATGAATTTCTGAATTAAACGTCATTTAGATATTTTTGTGAGGTGTCAAAAATGTCTAGGTGGTCCAACTGTCCAAAGATTGTAAAATAGAATTCTTGAGGGGGGAAAAACAAATAATAAATATATATATATATATATTGGAATCAATTGTCTGTCAAATTAAAATCAGTGACTGAACTCAAAATAGTACGGCATGCTACCTACTAGCCTATTTCTACAATATTTTTTACATAAAGGAAGAGTACATTTGTAAGAACTTGGCATGTGTGTTTAAAACTAGATTTTTTTTCTAATCTCCTTTTTATTATCTCAGACGATCCTTATTTGTCACTTCACCTTAAAGACTCCCAAAAGTTGCCAGATAGATTGAACCTGACTTGCACCCAAACATTATAATGGTTAATGCACCACCACATGCTCTTTAATTCTTCTTAATGTGCAGGCAAGATAGTTAACCCTTTCTGCTGTGCCTTACATTGTGCACATGGTCATTAATAGCAACAAACGGTGTACAAATATGAATTTCATCACCTCTCTTCTTTGTCTGTGATGAAATGGCCCGTCAGGGCTTCATGAAAGGTATTAGTTGATAAGAAGAAACACCTTAGTGCTCAGTGACCTGGGTGTGGAGCCATGAATAGAAACCAACATTTTAAAAAATGCACTGAAACTGTAAACTTGTATTTTAAGCTATATATATATCTCAACTTACTGTATTTTAAGAAAGATAACACCGTCTGAATGCAACTTTAAGAAGCCGTTTGTAATCTTGCCATAGCTTACATGTAGTAATGCTGTTCCATCCGCCAATGAGAGCGCCGTATTTATTTGAATATTGAACATGATTGACACGTCTGTCGACCAATGAGAAAGCTGATATCAGTTTGCAAACGTCGGTGCCATAGCGACAAGAGAATGACGCTTTGTATTCCCAACAATAGTGAATGGCAGTGGTTCAAGTCCGTCGCGCGAAGGGAGTTCCGAAATAAACGAAGAAAAACTTTGGAATTAAAAAGAGAGCAGGTAAGCGCCGATGTATACATGTGTTGTTAATAAAAACGTGGACTTTATGTGAAAGAATAGAGTTTGTTTACGTATAACGCTACTGCGAATGAAAAGTGGCATGTGACACGAGAGCTCTCAAAGCAAACGGATAGTTTTGTATCTGGCTTTCCCTTTTTCAAAAACACCATTCACGTTTATCATTTTGTCTTTTTTTTTTTTTTAAGAAATGCGATTAAAAACAGTTTAATTTATCCTTATTTCACAATTTGAGTAACCTTTTTGAAGTTTTGCGACTTAGTTCTGCGTTGTGAATTTTTTAAAATATAAAATACAATTCGTATAGATGTTTATAAAAGCATTTTTATTAATATGTTTATATATAAAATAGATTATATATTTAATATATACTATCTATGTTATATATTATCTATTCAAAAATATAATTATATATTATTTGTAAATGATGATAAATAAACACCCCCTACATATGTGTGTGTGGTGGGGTGGTTTAAGTCATTATATTTACATTTATTCATTTTGCAGATGCTTTTAGCCAAAGCGACTTACAAATGAGGACAACAGAAGCAATCTATTGTAGTATTAAAACAACTAAAAACGGATCCAAAACTAAAAGCTAAAACTTATAAATACTACCTATACACATTTTAAAAAGAAAGAAATTAAATAAAAATGACAAATGCATACATTTCAAAACTTAACATTTAAATGAAAACAAAAAATAAAGCTAAAAACAATTCAGAATATTAAAGAACAAAAGGTATAAGATTATAATAATGATTTTAACATAACACTAAGCCAAACACCAATAAAAACAACTACACATGTGTGTATGTACAACCACCCAAACATGCATTTATCAGACACATTAGAAATTCATATCTCTATTATTTCATTTCCATTTAGTGTTGGTGAGGTATTAAAATACCTCAAATACATACTAAAACTAAACTTAATAAACACCTATACAACCTAATGTAGTAAAAGTTAAAATAAATAACACTTACTCAATAATACCAATCAATTGACAGTAGTTTATATCATAATCCTAAAAAATAGCACCTGCCAAACACACATCTTAGAAAACAACACTTACCATCACTTATACTTACTTAAAGTTTATTTATGATGCCCTAATATCCTTATATTAAGGCACGTATAATTGTCACCTACTATATTATACTATATATATATATTAAAGGTGTATAATGAGTTCAGAAACTCTTACGCGGTGAATAAATGAACGAATTTGTTGTTTTGTAGTTGTTTATAATTGTTTCAAATAATTTAATAATACTAATAATAACATGCCACACTATGTGTATAAAATAAAATAAAATGTAATACATTTTATATAAATGTCCTTGTAGTTTTTAAAAGATGATCAGAATGGTCAAAGCTTTTTCATCAGAGTGATTCATTCAGAACTCTTCAAGTTTGTGCTACAAATAATAAAATACGGGTGGGGTGGAAAAATAGTCTCCCTGCAGGCCACTGCTTTAAAATGTGGTATGTTTTTGTGTGTGTGGTCAAGGTTTATACAGTGGGGGAAAAAAGTATTTAGTCAGCCACCAATTGTGCAAGTTCCCACTTAAAAAGATGAGAGAGGCCTAATTTTCATCATAGGGTAATACCTCAACTATGAGAGACAAAATGAGGAAATCCAGAAAATCACATTGTAGGTTTTTAAAGAATTTATTTGCAAATTATGGTGGAAAATAATTATTTGGTCAATAACAAAATTTAATCTTAATACTTTGTTATATACCCTTTGTTGACAGAGGTCAAACGTTTTCTGTAAGTCTTCACAAGGTTTTCACACACTGTTGCTGGTATTTTGGCCCATTTCTCCATGCAGATCTCCTCTAGAGCAGTGATGTTTTGGGGCTGTCGCTGGGCAACTTGGATTTTCAACTCCCTCCAAAGATTTATGGGGTTGAGATCTGGAGATTGGCTAGGTCACTCCAGGACCTTGAAATGCTTCTTACGAAGCCACTCCTTCTTGCCCGGGCGGTGTGTTTGTGATCATTGTCATGCTGAAAGACCCAGCACGTTTCATCTTCAATGCCCTTGCTGATTGAAGGAGTTTTTCACTCAAAATCTCACGATACATGCCCCATTCATTCTTTCGTTTACACGGATCAGTCGTCCTGGTCCCTTTGCAGAAAAACTGCCCCAAAGCATGATGTTTCCACCCCCATTCTTCACAGTAGGTATGGTGTTCTTTGTATGCAACTCAGCATTCTTTCTCCTCAAAACACGACAAGTTGAGTTTTTACCAAAAAAATCTATTTTGGTTTCTTCTGACCATATGACATTCTCCCAATCATCCAAATGCTCTCTAGCAAACTACAGACGGCCCTGGACATGTACTGGCTTAAGCAGGAAGACACGTCTGGCACTGCAGGATTTGAATCCCTGGCGGCGCAGTGTGTTACTGATTGTAGCCTTTGTTACTTTGGTCCCAGCTCTCTGCAAATCATTCACTAGGTCCCCCCGTGTGGTTTTGGGATTTTTGCTCACAGTTCTTGTGTTTTTTGACCCCACGGGGTGAGATCTTGCGTTGGAGCCCCAGATCGAGGGAGATTATTAGTGGTTTTGTATGTCTTCCATTTTCTAATAATTGATCCCACAGTTGATTTCTTCACACTAAGCTGCTTACCTTTTGCAGATTCAGTCTTCCCAGCCTGGGTAGTCTACAATTTTGTTTCTGGTGTCCTTTGCCAGCTCTTTGGTCTTGGCCATGGTGGAGTTTGGAGTGTGACTGTTTGAGGTTGTGGACAGGTGTCTTTTATACTGATAACGAGTTCAAACAGATGCCATTAATACAGGTAACCAGTGGAGGACAGAGGAGCCTCTTAAAGAAGAAGTTACAGGTCTGTGAGAGCCAGAAATCTTGATTGTTTGTAGGTGACCAAATACTTATATTACCAAGGAATTTACCAATTAATTCTTTAAAAATCCTACAATGTAATTTTCTGGCTTTTTTTTCTCATTTTGTCTCGTCCAGAGTTGAGGGTATACCTATGATGAAAATTACAGGCCTCTCTCATCTTTTTAAGTGGGAGAACTGCACAATTGGTGGTTGACTAAATACTTTTTTGCCCCACTGTATCTCTGTATTCATCTTACATATTATAATTGAGCTGCTTTTCTGTTTATCTCTGTGAAGCTGCTTCGACACGATGTCTGTTGTATTAAACGCTATAGAAATAAAGTTCACTTGACTTGACATATATTTGCCTTCTTAATAACTATTTAAACAAATGAAAAAAGTGTCATATTCTAACATTAGTCATTTTACTCCCCTCAGGTCTGATCTGTAGCAGTGCAGCAAGATGATTGTTCATGGTTGGAACTGTATCTGAACGAAACTACTATACCAGTACAAAGTACTACTATTGTGAGTTCCAGCACCAAAATGCGAGTTCTGAAGCCAGCTGAGTCGACTATGAGGCATTCGGATCGTCCCCCCAGCCCGGCGGTGCGCAGGGTGGAGATGGAGCGTGGCAGAGCTGGCTACGGGTTCACCATTGCTGGCCAAGCACCTTGTGTCCTGCGGGGAATAATAAAAGGGAGTCCAGCGTATAGTGTCGGACTGCGGCCTGGGGACCGCATCTTGCGTGTGAACGATACAGACGTGTCCGATGCGCCGCATGAAGTTGTGGTGAAGCTGATTGGTATGTCATCACAATCACTGTGTTTGCTGGTCACATCAGGTGACAGGCCACCCATGGCCTCCTGCTCCAGTGACGAGGAACTGGGTTGTCAGAGTAAGAGCAAACTGCCGTGGCTCAATCCTGGAAAAAAGGATCCTTTCCCCTACAGTATGGACATGAGGGAGCCGATGCTTCAGTCGGTTGGAAGTTTTGATACTGTCTTTGAGATCTCTGATCAGGGCACCATGAGCGCCCATCAAGAAAAGCAGGAAAAACAAAGACCTTTGTCTGAACCAGATATGTCTTATTGGTTGCAGCAGCGTAGGTCAAATAGTCTTTCACAGGATGACACGTCTCGAGTCGTAAGTGAGGATTCTGTGTTTTCAGACCTTCAGAGTCAGAATGACTTTGTATCTGACTCCAGCATCCTGAACTTTGCGATGATTGTGGGATACATCAACTCCATGGAACTAGAGCTAGTAACGTCACAATCTGAGGAGGAGGCATTGCAAGTCATCCGTAAATGCATTAGTCAGATTGGCATTGAGCAGAAGACCCATTCGCTGGTCATGATGAGGGTCAAATGCAACTGCGTTCAGCTTTGTGATGACCGAGATGTCGTTTTAGCATCTTACCCAGCGGAGAACCTGGCGCTTTGTATCATTTGCTCGGAGGACAGCAGGTTCTTTGGCCTTGTCTCGGTTGATACGACCAAAAATATTCATGCTGGGATGCAGACAAGCACCCTGAAGACATTATGTCATGTGTTTTTCATAGATCCGGAGCTTTATGAACACAAGGAGCACCAAAGCATCATAGGGCACTTTGGGATTCCCTGCACTCCAGATCCAGACACTCAAGGCTGTTTGGAGTTTCCTCAAACTCCACACTCGATTTCTCACTTTGTGTCCGTCCTCTATTCTGACATGGGGGACTATATTGAAAAACTGAGACTGAAACTTGACAGCGAGAATCCTGAAGAAGAACCACAAAATGCACGTAACAATGGCAGTGGCAGTGACAGCGGGATCGGAAATGCTTCGCCGGAGGATAGAGACAGTCTCAGTGGCCAGTGGAGCTTCACGCCTCCAAACATTTCCAACCCACCACCATATTATTCACAGCACAGAAACAAACCCGAGTGCAGGTGCCTTCTGTCCGATCCGCTAGCAGGAGCTGCTCAACCTGTGACTCAATCAGGTGTCTCAGCCAAGGCAGACAGTTCAGCTTTTACTCCTCTTTGTCTTAGTATGCAATCTAACTTGCCACCTAAACCGAGAACCAGTCAACGCAGACCTTCCATTGGCTTAAAGGCTCGGTGGCAGAAGTCTCGTCCCAACAGCATTGAATGCTTGGTTGAAAGGGACAGCGATGGGCCCACAAGTAAAAGTAGCATCCTTCCTCCCGCTATGAAACAAATCCCGACTATCCGATACAAACCACTAGAAGATCTCAAACATCCTCAGAGAATGAACTTCACTCCACAGCTTGAGCTGACCTCCAGGTTCTTCAGTAGTGCAGCCAAGCATAAGGATGGGGAAAATAAGGTCAGAATAAAACAAATCTCTGATGACTTGGTATCTGAATCTGTTCTTATACTACACTATAAAACCTTGGTCTACATTCAACTATGCAGTTGCTAAGGTGTTTTGGGTGGTTAGCAAAATAATGTAATTAACCTTATGTATGAGTAATAATAATAGTGATGCTTAAAACAAAATAATTTACACTAAAATATTACTATGGGCTATTTTACAGCTTGTCCCACTATTGTTTTATGAATCAAATGAGACAATCTTTGCTTTGTCTTTGCTGTCTGCCCTGTGGTCAGTCTTATGGCAGGTTTTTTGCCAGTTTGCCACCATGCTAAGTTAAAGGGCTTAATACAATAAGCCAAGGAACAGATGGTGCTGCAAGTAACAGGCACAGCAGATGGAGCTATTGGGTTGATTAGTGCAGTTCAATATGATTACGCTGGATGGATCAGCTTTAGCTCCATTAACAATGTCGAGAGTCACCTAGCAACAATTTGTCAGCCATGTAAGGGAACAGAAGAATATTATTATTTCCATCCTTTCACTGATGATTTATTGCTAGGCATCTGTCTCCCTCTGACATGTCTTGCCCTTCGAATTTAATTTTGAAGCCTAAATCAATTATGTATTGGAAAGTATTTTTTAGATGCCAACCGTATCTAAAATTAATAATAAAATTAAATAAATAAATCAAAGATTTTATTTAATAATTAGATCATAACACTTAACCAATTGTAATGTCATTGTGTTGCAGTTTATATATCAAGAGTATTGGTAAATTACTTTGGTGAAAGGACATAAAACAATAAAAGAATTTAAAAAAAGCAATTTTCCATTTTAAATGCAGTCACCCTGATTTCCTGTTTACAATCAATAAGATAATGTATCGAAAATATTAATAATTAATTAATATTATGGTCAATGGTAACTTTTTTTGTTTTATGTTCCTTTGAAATTGAAATACAAATTAATTTTAAATTAGGAGTAACACAACTGAAAAAAGAGCATGGTACCTTGTAAATTTATAGTACTATTTTTGTTAATTCGACCATTTATAGTGTGACCCTGGATGAACTGAGTTTTTTTATAATTATATATATGCAATGCCACTGTATTTATAAGACACCCTTTGCTATGCCAGTCACTCTTATGAAATTGTAACTGTAAACTCTGGTTAATGTTTGTCTTCTCAGGGGTCTTTATTTTGGGCACTCACAAGGGGACGTTCCTCTGTACGAAGAACATCAGGTCCCACTAAACGACTCAGTCTGGCTCATTCACTTAATGACCTTGAGGTAAGATATAGCAGTTTCTGTTTTACCTTCAACATCATACTATTGCGCACCCACATCATACTATTAAATCATAGTTTCTGTAACTTTTGTATTTGCTGCAATGCTCATGCCTCATATGATGGATGAAAACAGATACAACCTGGTGTGTTTAATTGTTTAGGAGGGTCAGTCAGACTGTATTATGTTCTAATCCAATTCAAACTCCTGCTTCTTTCACTTGAGAAACTCGGTTCTTTTCTCGCTCTAAGAGCGGCCTTTGTGGTGTTGCATTATTCTCAAGCACAATCATGTTTTTCTATTTTCAATAGACAAGGATAACCATGAAACTATTAGAAACACGTGGTACTCTGCATGATAATGATGGTACCATTAGTATCCTCTCCCAAATGTAAAGAAGCCTTTATGTGGCTGGACAGTCTGAAAACACATTACTTTGAGCTTCAACCTTCACCACACTTCTTTTTTCAGCAGTTTTGCTGTGTTCATTCAAAAGAATAGTTCAACCGCAAATAAAAATGATTTACTCCCCCTCGTGTTTTTTCAAACCATATGTTGCTACTTTTTGAGAAACACACAAAAAAGAATTTGCACTGCTCCTTTTTATATTTGTCGCTCCAAAAAGGTTTAAAACCCATTAAAGCAGATTTCTGAAGTCATGTGGTAGCTATGTGTGACAAACAAACTTAGCTTTAATTAGCTTTAAGTTTCTATTCACTGAGAATCTTCCCCCCGGTTACTATATTGACATGATGCGTGAAAAGGCAGCATATTAAATTTTAAAGCTTACGGTGGAAAGCAACGACTTTTCAGTCTATTTGTTGCATAAGGCCTTAGAGGACTAGGAAGGAATATAGTGGAGAGGAATACACTAAACGTTTGGGGTCAGTAAGATTAATGTTTAATGTTTTTGAAAGAAGTTTCGTATGCCTTATCAAAGCTGCTTACTTGAACAAAAATAAATTAAAACAGAAAAAACATTGTGAAATATTATTACAATTTAAAATAATTTTCTATTTTAATATATTTTAAAGGGGTCATATGATGGGATTTAAATTTGTCCTTTCTCTTTGGAGTGTTACGAGCTCCTGGTGCATAAAGAAGATCTGTTTCAAAGTTGCAAAGACTAAAGTCTCAAATCCGAAGAGTTATTCTTTATAAAAGTTAAGAGTCACCACGCCTACCTAAAACGGCTCGTTATAACACACCCCCACATATCTATGTCACAATGTGGAAATATTAGCATAACGCCGCCCAAATGTTCACGCAAAGAAAGAAGGCGTAACTTTTATTCTCGCTGTAGTATTGTGGTTGCCCCCCCCGCCCGCCGCCACCATGTCGTGAGAGCACTGTGTGATTCTTTGGAGCCGAACTACTTTATTGGTCTTCCAAAAGAGGACGATTTCTGCTTTGTCATGCCTGAGCTGATCCGTGCTGGTCGCTGATGAAACTTTGCGCTGTGGATCGCCGGATAGGCTTTAACCGTGGACGAAGCGGAGTCCATCCCAGGATCGTCACATGTGGTTGCCGCAAGCACTACGGACGCTCCTTCGTCGAATCTGCCGGCCGCACCATTCTCAAGCCCACCGCCTCTGCTCACTCTAGTCCTCCGGCCTCTGCTCACTCTAGTCCGCCGTGTGTGACGCTGTGTTTCTTTTTGAAAGTGAAACTACTTTGTTTGGCCTTCCAAAAGAGGACATGACTAGAAATCAGTGGTTAAGTTGTATTTACAACACTGTTCCAGAACAGTTCAACCCAAATATTCAGATGTGTGCAGCACATTTTATGGAGGACTGTTTCCTGATCCTGGTAGAGTAGACTACAATGCTGGCTGTTCTGACTCACAGACTGTAAGTTTTTAAGTTTTTTATATTTAAAGAATTTGACACTGACAATTCAAACGCAAGTTTTTTTGGGCAGTGTAAAGCAGCACTTGTTGTTTGTCATTTCTATGATCACAAATGCAGACATAGTTTTATATTTACACGGCGCAGCGCGATGCAACTCGTAAAAAGATGTATACGTCCTTAGAATCATATTTATGTACCGCACCTGGATGCACAATGCCTCATTTATATGTGTTTAATGTTTTTTTGTCTCATCAGCTCCGGCCTGACGGCCATCACAGTATGTGGGGCATAACATTTCCGTCACATGCCTTTTAGGGTATAGGCCAATCACAACGCACTGGATAGCTGGCCAATCACAGCACACCTCGCTTTTCAGACCGATGAGCTTTGTAAAAATCGACGCGTTTCAGAAAGGCGGGGCATAGAGGAGAAACAATAATGTACATTATGTGGAAAATATTGTGTTTTTTTAACCTTAAACCGCATAAACACATTTCATTACACCAAATACACAAAATAATGTTCTTTTTAGCAGCATCATATGACCCCTTTAATTTGCTCCTGTAATGGCAAAGCTGAATTTTCAGCATCAGTATTTTAGTCTTCAGTGTCACATGATCCTTCAGAAATCATTCTAATGTTCTGATTTGGCAATTAAGTAACAATGTTGAAACATTTCTGCTTAATATATTTTGTGGAAAACTTGGAAACCAGTTTTTCAGCAGCTATTTGAAATCAATTTCTTTTGTAACATTATAATGTCTTTACTGTCACTTTTAATCAATTGAATGCATCCCTTGCTGAATAAAAGCATTCATTTCTTACATACCCCAAATCTTTGTGTATATTCCTCAAGTCAATTGGACTGAATCTGTGGTGCTTTTTTTTTTTTTTTTGGAAAAAAGGCAACATACCAGTGAGCAAATGATGGCCATTTTTGTTGTTGGAGGAACTATTACCGGTACTTCAAATCTTGGTTTTGTTGCATTCTTCAAACAAAACTGTTGCTAGGTTGAGTACTTTGTACTCAACAGGCTAAGACTGATGTGTACATTTCATACCTTTAAATATTATTTTGTGCACACTAATGGAGTCATGTGGATTTTAACCAGCAAATTTCTTGAGGTTTAAAGCTGGAAAAGGTTTGTCACCTCTCCAAGTGTGGAATCTGAGAGGAGTAGGATTTCCCTTTAGCTTTTCCTGGAACTTGAGGGAGCCTTTTTCACGGACCTAATGCCCCTCTGGTGGTCAGGCAGACTGGAAAGTGTGGTTATGAGAACATCAGTCATGCTCACCAGGAGAACAAGAGCGAGAGGGAGGGGATGTGAAATGGAGAGGCTTGTTTGGTTGGAAAATGCCTGGTCTAAGCATGTTTTTTGTTGCCAGATAACATCTAAATGAAAGGCTATTCAGCTCATTTCAGTAATGAACTCAGCAGTTTTTTTGCTAAACTAATGGAGCTGCAACAAACTCAACCTCAGTTTTTTTATATTAGAAAATTTATTTATATTTTGTAACCTGGCTTTTACATAGTAGAAATATCATGTATATAACTCTGACAGTGACCATATGATGGTTTTTCTCTTGTTGAATATAATTTGTCACTGATAGATTGTAAATTTGCTTCAGCAATCTCTTCTGTACTCTAATAGAATACAGATTCATTGCCTGATGCAATTCTCAGATCCGTATATATGTCCGGATATCAGCAAAGAAGGAAGTACACTACAGTACACTTTAGAACACCATGGACGTTTTCTACTGAGCAGTAACAGTTTTATGGACTAAATGCGAAGCATCCTTAATGACGGCTGAGAGTTTGGGCAACGTCCACCCCTCAGACAGCACCTCTCTTAGCACCAAGACCAAGCCAGGCGTCTTGATTAAGCTGTAGAGTGTTTTGGCAGCTCTTGTCTTGATGCTGCTTCCAGCACACAACCGCATAGAAGATTGCTGCTTCCACTACTGATTGATAAAGTGTGTTGTAGAGTCCTGCACACAAAGAGTTTGTGTTTGTGGCCCAGTATGTGGAGCTCTACTAGTATTCAGCAGCAGCGGAGGCCTGTATGCTGTTGAGGATACTGGACAAGGAAATAGTCCCAGTTTGGACTTTATCATGCTAATGAACATAATTGTATGCTGTTGCCATTGATAGTTTTATAGCACACGGTAGATTTATTTCCCAAGCAATTGGGATTTACAGCTGATTTATAACAGCTGTTGGTTTGTATCATATCAATGATGAAGAAATTTAATGTTGTGGAAAATCCATCCAGTATTGTTTTTGTTTTGTTCCAAAAACGGTTAAAAAGATAAATAACTTGTAACTCATAGTGCGAGTGTCAGATATGAAAACTGTAGTTCCATTGTTACAAAACAGAACCCTCCGTCATAAAGTGGGACATGATCACCTTTTCCAGAGTCATTATAATGTGAGACCTTCAAGGACTGAAGGTTTGGTTACCCTGCTGGTATGATGCAACTACACCCCCAGAAAAAGATTTTTTATTTTACTGGATTAAAATGAGCCTAGCTTGTATTGTTTTCACTGGATGAAGTTTTTCCTATTCCAATTGTGGTAAAATTTTGGTTGCATTTAACAGGACTTGATTTTTAGTTCCCAGCATGCTTTGCATAGGCCTGGATAAGGAGAATGTATGTTGAAATTAAGTGTTATTTTATGTGTTTTTGAGAAAGACAAGAAAAAGGAAGGCTGGTTTGTGTTCTGTTATGTGAGGATGGTGCTCTTTGGTCACTTTTGACCGAAAAATTTTCTGTTTTGAATTTTTTAATATCACAGCGTCATCAGAATGGTAGGAAACTTGGTGACTTTTATGGCATTTGGAATGTGAACACACAAAAAAATTGAGGGCATGATTCCCATTATTTTTATGTGTACAATCTACAAATCTGCCACAATGCAGAAAAAAGTACACAGCAATGACAGGGTGAAACTCTAAAGCATCAAGAGTGCCAAACCAACACATCCACTCACACACACACCCACACACCCCACACACACACACACCCACACCACCATGAACTGATGTGACTGTAACACAGCAAATATGTAAAATAAAAGCAATAATTCAACTACAGTGCAGTAAAAAAATTGGACAACAAGGAAGGGGTTACACTTTAAAACATCAAGAGTGCAAAACAGACACATCCACTCCACTCACACACACATACACTCACTCACAGACACACACACATACACAATTACACACACTCAAATGAATTGGTATGGCTATAAATATAAATACCCATATAGCCAAAACGAGTCAGAAAACTGAAATCAGATCAGACCCTGAAGAATTAAGCTTTGATAAAGCATTCCTGTTCATTTTTTGTTACATTTTTATAGAATTTGAATGTTTTGTGTAACAAAATGCTTTCTCTGTGTTCAGGTTTGACTGGTGTAAAATTAATGTAAAAACTGACATTTCAAACCAACATTTCAAACAAAAAAATCTAAACTTTTATAAAAAGTTGTTTTTGAGAATGTCTAAATATATATCCAAACCCAAAACTTAATAAAAATAAGTATTTGTCTAAAAACAATTAGAGAATTTATAGGCCTTTTATATAGAGCTATATAGGAATCTATGTGCTAAACCATGGAATTGCAGATGTTTTTCTTATTTTACTCCCACCGGATGGCACTAATCAGGCTTCAAAAATGGGATTTTAAAGGCATTGGGCCTCATTTATCAATCTAACGTAGAAACGAGCGCAAATCTGTGCGCACAAATCAACTTACGACAGAGTTCACGTGTGATTTATGAAACATTCGTATGCCGCCGATCTCATCGTACGAATGATCGCATGTTGATAAATGTGGCGCCAGAAAACAATCGTCATTTGAATATCACGCCCCTAAAAACACCCTGGTTTAGAAGCCTCGCCCTAAAGTTTACGACACGGAGAAACGAAACCCGGCCAAAAAGAGGAAGTAATCTCGCTAAAGAGAAATTGATCTTACTCCAAAAACACCCCTTAACCTTGTAATTGCAAACAATTAGGCTACATTAATATATGTAATTTATATGTATATTAAAATACTGGTAAATATAAACAGCCTATTTAGTTCCCCTCACTCTACAACAAATATTTTAAAATTAACGGTATTCAGAACAGAACAAGAATGAAAAATAAGTAGTTATAAAATTATATTTTTAACTGTAAAATAAAACAAATTAGGCTATAGTGGCATTCATTATAAACAGCCATACAAATGTCCAAGCAACTAAACAGATTGGGCCACGGCCCTGCTCATACCACAAGAATCCAAATGTTTCCATTTTTGCCATATTTGTAACATTTGTTTGCATAACTATTGTTCATTATGTAGCCTAAACATGGCTTATACTTCACTCATGTTCTAATATCCATGTAAAATCCTTCACATGTGCAAAAATGTTTATTGTTTGGGCGCTGCATGCTGATTTTACAGAGGACCTTTTCAAATAAACAGTGTTACTTATGTTTGGTTGACTGCATTTTAGTTTGATGATGAATGGCTGAAATGTCAGGCAACGCTAGAACTAATGTTGTTTGTGTGTGCGTGAGGTGCCTGTGCGATCAGATGGATTTAATCAAATAAAGATATAAAGAAATTTAATAAAATGCATTAAGAGTGTCACAAAAACGAGAGTAGCCTATACTTGTTGCACAGTGTTTCCCCCCCTTTTGTTAATCTGTTAATTATATTATAGTCTATTATATATTTTGTGTGATTTTATTCCTTTTTATAGAATTCATTTGTTTTTCTCCTTTCACAGAAGCGCTTCAGGTGCATGATGTGATGATTGAATCCTCATGGTCGTTTATGCTGCTATTCGCGCATATAAAGCTAAAGCCCTGTACAAAAAAAAAAAAAAAAAAAATTCTAATTTGAGTGATTACGATCATTAATGAGCTTTCTTTGACGGTCTGAATATCCAAAGACAAAATGCTGTCATATCTACACTTCCCACCGGATTACGATCTGTGGCACTTCGCTAACTCAAAACTTGCGTACATGGCGGAGAGACCAGACGTGAGATTTTGATCGTAGCCCACCCGCTCACGTCCTATTGATAATTCCAATTTTGCGTTAAAACGACCGTACGCTCAATTTTCTGTCGTACGTTCGTTTCGTAAATGAGGCCCATTGACTCTATTTTAACATGAAATACTGCATTAATTGAAAAGTAATATATTTAAAAAAAAAATTGCATTATTTTCAATGGTAAGAAATTGATCATAATTATTGCATAAATATTAATTAGAACCATGAAGTTATCTCAAAATACAAAAAAAAAATATTATAGAACAACAATATGTTACATTGATTTTACTGGGTCAAAAAAAGTACAATTTCAAGTGTCTTGTCATTTTTGACCGTGAAGATCACAAGTGTGATTCCCAAATGAGGAGCACCAGAGGGTTAAAAGAGTTTCTGTTATGTTAGCGTTATTGTTGTTACGATTGTGCTGAAGAGTAGAGCTTGTGCCTAGGTTGAGGATGGGTGTGTGAAAACAATGATCTATTTTACTTTGAGCAATTACTGTGCTCATTACATAACATATATGCTACATTTTAACATACATCTTAAAGTATACTAAATTAAGCTAGCTAGTAGTTAACCTGTAAGAGATTTGTTTTCACAAATGTGGCAATTTTATGTTAAGAAAACATATTTTTTGATTGGTGGCCATTCAAAAGAAGCCTTGTACTATTTACTATTACTATAGTCATATTTACTTTTCAGTGTTTCCCACGGACTTACACTCTATGTGTGCTGGCACTTCCCCCAGGGGAAATATATAAAACTGCAAACAGGCTTATTGAAAAAGCAAATTCATTCCCTGCCAGCAGGAGGCACTTTTGGAGCGGCAGAAATAGCAGTTTCCCTTTTAACAGCTGTACACAAAGCAGCGCTGCGCTCATGAACGCTACATTATCGGACATTATAGGAAAGATTAAATGAAAATGACATCTAAACTTTTCTGACAGTCGGTTCCCTTCAAAAAAGATACTTTTATATAAAAACACCCGTGCCGCGTTTTGACTTTGAAACATTCAGTGCTCATGTTTATTCAACGAAGTCAAAGCCCTTTTGGAAAATCTATTTGTCGCGGTTAGTTTTGATATTGTGGCGATCCGCCATGGGAAATCAATGTATGGGAAACACTCCTATTGTTTGGCAAAATTTTTTTTTTTTGGCTCACAAAATGTTGCTGATGTTACCTCACCTTTACTGGAAGCCCACTGATGAATTGCAAAGGTGAAATTTATGGTCCATAATGTGACAAAACATGGAGAAAATTCAAATTCATAAACTTTTTCTGCACCCCACTCTTATCTAATGAGAATTTCTGATAGATTTATCCAGTTCTGCTTGTAGTAATTCAGTTTGCTGTATTCATGCTTGGTTTCAAACTGACCTGAGTGACTATTTCCAGTCCACACACACCTTAAAGGGTTACTCCACCCCAAAATGAAAATTTTGTCATTAATCACTTACCCCCATGTCGTTCCAAACCCGTAAAAGCTTTGTTCGTCTTTGGAACACAATTTAAGATATTTTGGATGAAAGCCGGGAGGCTTGTGACTGTCCCATTGACTGCCAAGTAAATAACACTGTCAAGGCCCAGAAAAGTATGAAAGCCATCTTCACAATAGTCCATCTGCCATCAGTGGTTCAACCTGAATTTTATGAATACTTTTTGTACGCAAAGAAAACAAAAATAACGACTTTATTGAACAATTCTTCTTCCTCCGCGTCACCGATGGAGCGTACATCAAAGCGTAAATAAATGTAGAAAACGTATCCGTGTGGTGCGGCTGACACATACAAGTAGAACAGCATATGCAGTTTACGTTCAGTGGATACTCTCCAAAATGGTGCTATAATGGAGGAGACGAATTGTTGAATAAAGTGGATACAAAAAGTATTCTGGGGAAGTCGTGGCCTAATGGTTAGAGAGTTGAACTCATAACCCAAAGGTTGTGGGTTTGAGTCTCGTACCGGCAGGGATTGTAGGTGGGGGGAGTGAATGTACAGCGCTCTCTCTCCCACCTTCAATACCACGACTGAGGTGCCCTTGAGCACCGAACCCCAACTGCTCCCCGGGTGCCGCAGCATAAATGCTGCCCACTGCTCCGGGTGTGTGTTCACTGTGTTTTGGTGTGTGTGTGTGTGTTTGTGTGTGTGTGTGTGTGGGCACTTTGGATGGGTAAATGCAGAGCACTAATTCCGAGTATGTGTCACCATACTTGGCCACATGTCACTCACTTCAAACCTCTCATTCGCTTCATAAATTCAGAGAACCACTGATGAAGATGGACTATTGTCTTTCATATTTTTCTGGGCCTTGACAGTGTTATTTACTTGGCAGTCAATGGGACAGTGACAAGCCTCCCGGTTTTCATCCAAAATGAAATTTCTTAAATTGTGTTCCGAAGACGAACGAAGCTTTTACGGGTTTGAAGCTTTTTAAGTGATTAATGACAACATTTTCATTTTGGGGTGGAGTTACCCTTTAAGCATTCCTGTCTATCAAACGTTCCATCAGAACTTTCTCTAGTGCATGAGAACTTGTAACATTAATATGTTAAGAAAACACATTATGCAAGTGAGAAAGTCAACATCTGAGATTCAATGAATGTGTCCGAAATTAAGTAAATTTTTTGAGTTCCTTTTCAAATCAACATGACATCACAGCTTTTTTCAGTAGGTCTGAGGGAGTGAGGGTTTATTGCTAGCGGAGTCAGTGGGAGGAGAATCTGTCTGAAGTGCAGAGTGAAAGGAGACGGGAGGAGGGAAAAGGGACGGAGCGCAGGAGGGAAAGTCAGACAGGCTAAAATCAGGGACAGAGCTGGAACTCAAAAAAGACACATTCACTCCAACTTCATCCTGTGAACTCACAGATCGTGCGGCTGAATGGACATGTTTATTTACACTGGGTGTCTACAGGAGTGCTGAGGACTAATAATAGTTACTAATGGAGCCAACTTTAACTCTTCACTCTGCTGTAAGTTTCCTTCTGTAGTGTCTGCATCTGTTTTGGATAAAACTCTGTGCATGAGGCTTGTTCTTCATATAGTGAGAATATGTAGTTTTTTGAAGTGTTTCTGTGCTTTGACAGAAGCATGTGTGGTCTCACTTTGGAGTCTATTGGTCGGTTTGGAGTGACTCACTGAAATGTTTTGTGAAATCTTTATACTTACTAAACTTTAAGTAAACCATACTTGAAACGGATGACATCAGTGACATCAGATTTCTGAACTGGACTCAATCTTTCCTCTTGTTCCTTTGGGTTGGTCTTCTACAATGAAACTGCTTTGTTAAATTTAGCCTTAAGCGATCTGTCAACACTTCTCTAAGTGTATTCACTTTCACACACCTTGCTGTCATTGCAAAACACATAGTGTAATGCCTATGTACAGATACCAATACCTTATTTGTTGTTCTTTCTTTGCTTTTTATATATGTTTAGATGGTGACAGTTATCTGTGAGGCCACCATTATGACTTAGCATTCAAATATCTACTCCCAGATGAGGCAAAACATGTCAAGTCCTTTGACGCAAGTCTGTACTTGGTGTTCATTCTTCTTGGATGATTTTCCTTGCCAGTATTTGTCCTTATTCCATGTGGTTTGACAGTTGCATTTCGTATTCTTAAAGCAGAGGCCACCTGTTCTGCTAAAGGGCGATGTTTTCTTTCTCTAGATGCGCGGCCTCCCCGTGCTCCCAGGTCTGGTAACCTAAAACCACAGGCTATGTGATTATTCCTCTGTCCAACAGAAATGCTTCCTTTGACCTGATTTCACTTTAATGAACCATTCACACAGAGGATGATAACTATAACTATACAGTTTAATTAATTGTTGTAATTCTATGAGAATAGGTAAGTCCACACAACAGATATAATGATAATATCAAAGGGAAACAATATCATTGGACTCGCTTTCAGAACGATTTTTTCCAGATGATGAGTGATAAAACCATTGACAGCCAAACAGATTCCAACCTGCTTTAAAGAGCTTGAGCAGGTGACAAAACTGCAGTGTGTGCTTATTTTGATTACGTCCATTGGTGTGGATGCTAATATCATTACAGTATTGTTTATTGTTATCATTCTTGGTGTGATTGGTCTTTAATAATTTTTAATAGTTATGCCAAGCTAGTATCTGCAAATGCTTGATATTTGCAAGTGTGATGTGTTCTATATCAGTGGTTCTCTCTTGTTCAACACAGTATCCAAATATTATAATTTGTATTAAAATTAATTTTCAATTTAGATCAAGTCAAGATGTTCTATTGCTATTTCCCTTCTGCATTGCAGGGGAAGAAACAAAACAGTTTGTCTGAAACATAGAACATATTTCTTACAAGACATGACATTACAAAATGTTTTAGGTGAATTATTATAATAATTTATAAAATAATTTAAGTCATCCTTTGAAGCCCCATTGAAGTTTGCTGAGGTCCCCTAATGGGCCCTGGCCCCCTGGTTGAGAACCACTGCTCAGATAGAAAGTGAAATTAATAATAAGTGTGTTCAGGCACATGCATTTTCTGCGTGAAATTAACTCCAAGGCTAACACCCTTCTCACCCTCACCTCCACCTGCATTCACTGCTTCCCCACAGCCCTCTCCTTCACCCAAGAGCTGGTGCATCTGACGGTAACAGCATGTCTACACTGGGCACGTCTGTTGTTGCATTGTGTCCGGTGCAGACAGGGTGTAACACAATAAATAATCACATGAAAGCTTTTGAGGAGTGTCTGGCTCAAATGGACATACACCACTGTTGCTCATTAGTGATGGTAGAAACTAATTGTTTCAAGACATTGACTTATTCACATGAAAGAATGCAAGCTAATATAAAGTGTTTCATGTGGGTTATACACAGACTTTTGCTTGTTTTTATTTGTTGGAGGACGCAGCCTGGGGGCTAATTTTCTCTCTTTAGCTCGGCTTAGTTTTTCCTGTTTGAGCCATTTAGCAGTCATTTTCAGCAGCTTGTTACCCTTTGTTATTAACCTTTTCAAATCAGCACTTTATGCTTCAACAACCTTCAACAATGGATCATGGCCCGCTATCATTTACATTTATGTACTTGGCAGATTTCATGCAAAAATAAAATGCGCGAATCACATTTGTCAGTTAATCAATTTTATGATCTCAGTTTTAGTGAGCTGCCTATATTGCTGTCTCTGTAAAAAAACAAAACAAAAAAAATCAAATTTTTTGAAGAATATGTAAATATCTATACTGTTTATCGAATAAAATATATTTATAATTTAAAAAAATATATATTTGAAGGCAGAATTCCTGAATATGGAACCAATTAAAATTCTGTCTAGGCAGCTTACTAAGTTTTAGTGCGATTTTTGTTTTAAAATGAAAATGATCCTCGTCTACACTGGCGTTTTCACTGCATTTCAGAAACGATCTCCATCCATACTACACAACTGAAAACGCATGTCACATGACCATTCATGCACACTGGGAATGCGTGTAAAAGTGTAAACAGGAAGCTGGTTGCTAGTCACTGGCAGGTACAACAATGAGCATGATGTTATTGTTTACATGGTCGTCAAGGATGCACAGAGCAAATGTAGGCAGCCATAAGGGTCAAAAACGGTGGAGAAGTGTAAACGACAGGCGTAACCGTAGCAAAAGTAATGCATTTTAAAATGAAAATTCACTAGTGTAAATATAGCCTTACTATGCTATAAAGAACATAGTGACCAATAGACTGATCTAAAAACTCTCAAGAACTTATTCAGTCCCTTCGCATTTACAAAAATGGTTCTTTGAAAATGAAGAACCTCCATACATACCATGAACTATTTCCTTGATTCCCAAGCCTGACTCAGTCATTTAACAGGTCGTCTCCTTCCAATACTCCACGATAGCTCTGAAAGCGGTTGGCGGGTATACACTTGGTCACAGGGAACTATTTTTGTCAGGAAAGAGATCTACCCGCTTATAATTATGAGTGTTAGGTTTCAGTTTGAAAGACCATTTATTTGCTTTTTTGTTGTTCGATACAAAGCGTTTTAGGGATTGAACAAGAGAAACGCTTGAAAGTGTATTTGGGTGGGGTCATGGGTTAAGCTTAGATGATGATGGATGCTTTTCCTCCAGGACTTACCCTTACACAAAGGAGTGGAGAGATGTTTATCCTGTGCAAATCACAGATGCAAATGTGGAGCTGTGGAAATGCTCACAGATATGTCACTTATGGGCATTTGTGTTCAAGCTTTTACACTACAAATTTGCTTATGATAATTGATTGGAATTGCCTCATGAAAAATAGTTCTGGCAAAACTGAGAAAAAAAATCCACAATATTTTTAACCATCATTAGTGTTGTTGGCCATGGTTAATATTATTCTGCTATTGGTCTAAACTTTATTTAGATATTTAATAAAGTTTAGATATTAAAGTAAATAAACTTAATGTGCATAGCCAAATATGCAGACTACAAGTTAATCTGATACACAGGATTCACTTTCACTGATTCACAAAAGCACTTTCAACAAAAACTGGTTTACAAACTTCTGGTTCATGCACTCTGAATGTGGACACAAAAACATCAATGGAAACTAGAAGGATCACTGTAACTATAGATCGCAGGTTAGATACTGTACTGTATTGTAGTATATTGTATTGTAGGATGTTCTGTCCAGAGGCCAAACATTCCGACACTGTCCTCTGGTTGTGACCTCTTATAAATTAATGTGGTATCAGTTACACCTGGAGACGAGCCAGTCGTTGTTCCTCATAAGATCCAGGTCAGTGTGAGTTTTGCGTTTCGTCCTGATGATTACAAGGACGGTCTTACACAGGCAATGCATTCAAAGAGAGCGGTTAAAATATTGCTGTGGTTCATTTTATGGTTGGGAAGAGAATACGTGGCCTTGGTAAACGATATTTTGTGGTTTCCATTTTGCATCTGGTTTTGTTTTTCGTCCTTCACTGTAATCATGTGGTTTCATTGAGAGGTGAATAGCAAACCATGTGATGTTTTTTCTTTATTTGAAATTTTCTGGGCTTAGAAATCGATGAAAGGCAGCTAGTATAATGAACACTTGTTGTAGACACATTTTGCTCGAGCAAACCATCTTATCAGGCTTTCCCTTCCTCCGTCGGGCACAAAGGAAGTCTCCTCCGAGGTCTCTGATGTTTGTTGTCTGCCAGGGATAAGAGGAAGAGATTTGTTTTGCCCCCTTGAAAAGGACTCTGGAATCATATTTGCTTTGCTGGGCTGCAGCTTCAACTAAACTTTAAAAGATATTTATAGCTCATGTACAGTAGGAGTGTGTTCATTCAGTCAGTTTATAAAGTCAGATCAAGCCTGCACAACCAGCAGAATGGATACTTCCTTAATCTGAAACTGTTCGCTGAGAATAAGCGGAAACTAATATTGTAAATCTACAGCCCTCTTTATCTCTCTCTCATACATACACACCCAACCCACATACACACATTCATGAGCTCACAGTCTATTCTCACTCTGAAACATACACACCAGCCCAGCCTATATAGAGCTGGCAAACTCTATTTTTTCCTACCACAGAATCCCCAAATGCAGTTGAGAACTGGTTTGAAACCAAAATGAAGAAGAAAAATAGCATATAATATAATCACCCTTCCCTGGTAGCTTTAGTCTGGGAAAGGCCCACCCATGCCCAGTGCTAAAACATCTAAATTTATCTCCAGACACTTCTTCAAATAATCATTCACTTCGTCAACAGGATTGCCAATGAAAATGCTTTTTGGTAGTGATTACATCAATGATAACGAAAACGATGCGTTATATTTAGTTGAAAATAGCGATATGATTTAAACTTCACTTTAATGCTTTAATTCGTTAAATGTATTAATTAATGTTAATAAACATATTTTGTTTTTAAATAAATCATGTATTTACATTTTATATTTTAATTATTTTTTAGTCTTATTTGATAATTGTTGTCACACAAAAAAAAATTCAGTAAATGGTACAGTGGGCTGAAATGAATTAATATCACATGACAAAATATGATCTGAATTTATGGGACATTCTTTGTTTAAAGGACGAAAACTAGTTCCCTCACTAAACTCCCAAAAACAAACTGTACAAATAAAGACGGGGAACAGTTTGATTACAGAGCTGATTGGTTGGAAGAGGTTGAGGAAGTATCAGTTAATATCACAGGTTAGTTATGATGACTACAGCAGAAAACATTCAGTAGTCTGTAGCATATTGTCGTATGTTGGGGGCCGACTGAACCTGTACCGACAAGACTTTTTGTGTAGCCATCTGATCCTGGGTGGAGATTTTCAGGTATTCACATATACACACACAATCACCCACACATGCAGTTGCAGTAATGAACCCAAAATCACAGACAAAGAGAAGAAGCCTCCTGACTATGAGTCTCATTAGGAGACTTTCCTTCAGGAAAAAGCGTCCCCCAAGAGAGGTGAGTTTGTGCTACAATCTTTTTCTCAGGTTACGATCGTGTTTTCTTTCTTTCTTTTTTTTCCCAAATCCAAATGATCGGCCTTGGTTGGATCAGCTGCTTTTCTCATTAGCTGTTTTATCTCATTCCTGCACTCCCACACCGAGCAGCTGCGGCAGGGAGTCTCTGGCTCAGCTGGACTTGAGACACAGTCGTTTCACACTCTGATGTTTCCACAGTTGTGTGTCTGGACGTCTGTCCTCACTTACTTTAGTTTCAATTTAGCTAATTAAAATTAGTTACAATGACACAGTTGTTGAACATTTAGTCACAACTTAATTGCATTGCATTTAATTAATTTACATTTGTACATGTGCATTAATAATTTCCTGTGGCCATAACCGGATATGCAGAGTCCAGAACAAAATCTGTGCATTTAGTAGATTTAATTCGATACTTTACTAAATTAAAGTATGATTACATTTGTTTTTGACATTTAAATTGTAAAATATATTAAATATATGTATTTATATTAATATTTTAAATGTTTTGTTAGAGTTGGTTTCATCAGGAAGCAAATACAGTGCACATGGATCTGTAAAAAAATAATAATAAAGCAAATATGCAAGTTGTTTTTTCAACTTAAGTTTATTGAACATTTTAAGTGTATTCTCGCCTGTGGTTGTGGCTCCTTTTGATTAGTCTTTGTCTATATGTATTACAGTAACTTTTACAGTTTAAACATGTTATGACAAGCAAAGATATTTTGTTTAGACCAACTGCTTGCCTTTTGTAATGGTGTTTTTAGCTGTAGCCTAGAGATTGTGTGCTCTGGCTGTGGGTTTTGTCTTCCTTTATCAACAAATGTCACCAGAAGAAGCTAGAATGTGTTTGTTTGAATTCACAGAACATCTTGAATGAGAAGAAAAACTGTACTTGACAGCCTAGAGGTAGTGTAAACTGTTTCGAGTGAAAGAAAATGAAGCTGCTACATGCAAATCCTCCTCAAAATACTGATATAACCCTTTTATTTCTTGGAGGTTAAAAGGGCAAGTCGTCACCTCACGTAGTCCAGAAGGTGGAAATATAAACAAAGCGAGTCTCTGTGTGAAGATTCATGAGAAGAAGGGTGTATGGCAGTTGTGCAAAGACATCAGAAGAAAGTCATTTATGATTGTAAGGAATATTTGCAGCAGTATGTGTGGCCTAGAAATGCAATGAGAAATGCAGCTGTTTCTACTTTAAGTAATTTGTGATGTTTACAAGGCATAGGTATTACTCATAATTACAGGAATAGTTCACCCAAAAATTTTAATTTTGTCAACATTTTTTACTGTCAAGTCATTTCAAACCAATTTCTTTCTTGTTGAACACAAAAGAAAATATTTTGAAAGTCATTTGGGTAAAAAAAAATGAACCCCATTGACTTTCATTGTATAGACAAAAAATTTGATGGCAAATGATGACAGAAATGACTTTTTTTTGTACCAGTTGGATGATACTTATGGATATCTAGGAACCAGAATATCAGTACATTGTAAAAAAAAAAAACATGATTCATTGTAAATTAAACGGTAACACTTTACAATAAGGTTCATTAGTTAAACATTAGTTAATATATTAACTAACATGAACTAACCATGAGCAATACATTTGTTACTGTATTTACTAATCTACGCTAATGTTGGTTAATAAAAATACAGATGTTCATGTTAGTTCACAGTGCATTAACTAATGTTAACAAGATTTTAATAATGTATTAGTAAATGTTGAAATTAACATTAACTAAGATTAATAAATGATGTATAGTTTGCAGGCATTATAGTTCATGTTAACTAATGTAGTTAAATAATGAACCTTATTGTAAAGTGTTACCAATTAAACATTATTGGAATATATATTACACACACAAAAAAATACAATTTCAGTATTTCTACTTAAAGAGTTCAGGTTAAATTCAATGTGTTGCTTGCTGTTTCTTTGTCATTATTTTTTAAAATTTATTAGTGAAAATTGTTTCAAAGCCAATGTTTTTCAAGAAACAACTCATGTTTTTGTTGAATATGGTGTATATACACACTGAAGACAATTTGGTGTACAAACAATTTTCACTCAGAAACGACCAGTTAATTTCACAAACAATTACAAAGAAACAAATAACAAAACTGAACTTTTGTTTTGAAGTAGAAAAACAGAAATGTATTTTCCAGTGTACTCCAATAATCTTTATTGTATTTACAATTATGAAATACCATTTTGTAAGTCTGTGTAAGTCTGATACACAAACACAAGTTTGAACCAAAGAAAGAAAATGAGCCTCATTATGGTTTGATGATATGCGGTGAGATTTTCCCTTTGCTATTCTAGTGAACAGGCTTAAACATGTTTTCTTCTAAACACAGAAATTACCTCATCATTTCCTCTTGGAATCCATAAATACAGTTCCTTGGTTTTACTTCTCATAAGTTCCAAAGCATCTGACTGGTTCACAGAAACATCACTCAGTCACGCGGCGGGTCACAACAACCAGATGTCTGTAAGTCACCGCTGAACCCTGCCACTCAGTACGCCTACCAGATTTTTGCTGCTGTGAAACAAACCCCGTCAAATAACACGTTTGCTCATGGGAGCGTGTGATATATATATATAGAGAGAGAGCGCCCCCTGCCTGAGACGCGTGTCATTGGTGGCCTCACAGTCTGTGGTCTGAAATGAATTGTTGCCATAGAGTTTCTGACCAAATACACCAGGGTGGTAGCACAAACTGAATGGTATTCAGGCTACGCCGTTTCATAGCTTCTCATTTTCTTCCCTTCTCTGTCTTTCCTCCCTCTGTTTCACATTACTAACTTCATCCCTCACTACAATTAGAAGCATAGAAGAGGCCACTTCTGATCTTATAAGGAGTGAGGTTAACATCAGTGGGTTTGGTAGAACTTTGTGAGAGAAAGTTTTTATCTAGGGGTCTCGGTTTGAGATTGTCACAGTAAGGGCTCAGACTCATGAATCATATTAGTAGACTCTAGTTTGAGTTGTTCAGCGTAAGCCGGCCTGTGCAACTCACCATTTTAAGACACATTTGCGCTTTGAAGTGGCCTGGAGGCTTGTGGTTTTTCAAGGCCGTCCCTCTTGTGTCTGTACACAGTGTTAAGAGCGTTCTTGGACTGGAATGTGATGGAAAAAGACACATTGCAGATGAGGCTTTAGCAGTGTTTTCATATGTTTATGTTTATAGAATGCTACAATATTTGTATATTGTTAGCTGTTGTCACTAAGGAAAGCATCACTTTATCATTGCTCTTACTATAGGGTAAGGATTTTAAATGCACCTCAAGCTATAGGTATTAAATTTGTTGTATAGCTAACTTGTCTTGCACTGTTTATGCTACAGAGATGAATGATTGCTCAAATCTTGCAGCTTGTTGAGGAGAGCTGTGCTATTACTTTTCTAAATGTGTGATTTCTGGTGATGGCTGACAGATAATAAACTGAAAAATATATTGAATAATGAAAACAAGCTATCTGGGGAATGGGGATATCACGTAGAATATCATCAGGGACTCATAGCAACTCCATAGCAATATAATATAAATCAAAAAATCTAGTAAAAATGAATTTTATTTGGTTAATATTTTTTCACAAATGTTTAAAAAAAGGGTTGGAAGCACTTCATGTTCTTATTTGACTTGTAACATTTTTAATAATTTGAAGATTCTTTTCTGTCTTAGATCATCACTAAAGCATCCGTGCTTAGCACTTCATGTATCACTGGTCAAACCCATTTGTAAGATAACAGAAAGATGTCCTTCACATGAACCACAATGAATCAAGTCATATGTGTCCGCTTTTGGCTGTTCTCCATTCTCAGAATCCTTGTCTTTTATTAGCATATAAATAGCTCTCCGTTAGTCATGTTGAAAGTGTCAGAAGAGCTCAGATTTGATAATGGTGGTGACGTACTGGGACTGGAATGTGCCATTTCTGAGTGCTGATGAGCTGCTATTTTAACTCATTACCATTAGAGACACATATGAATACTCCTTACTTTTGTGATTTCAGCTCAGCTAAATGATGACATAATTACAAACAATGAAAACCATTTATTTATTTACTCATTCATTCATTCATTCATGATCTTCATTTTAATATAATTAATTTTTCTTTAAAAAACGATTTCTCATTATTTTTTCCCCACCATAAATCATTTTGACTTATCCCTCAAAAAATGTGTTTAAATACTGAACACATAGTGGAAGTCATGGGGCAAGGCATTGCTCCAGAATAAATGTTCCTATTCCCCAAATATAGAAACAATACTTAAACATTATGTATGTGAGTAGTGTGATTACTAGTCTGATACTGCAAAAATAAGTAAATATATATTTGCTAAATTAACTAAGCTAACTAACATTATACATATTCTTTTGGTTTGGTTTGTGTACTCAGTGTTTTTAAAAATTATAAATGCAATGAAAATACAGGTATTGGTACTCAGCATCAGCAAGTACCAGAAATAAAAGTATCGGTATCGGCTTGTTCTGGAAAAAATTATATCGGTGCATCCCTACTTGATATTTATACTGAATATTATATCAAATTTTTTATATATAATGTGTGTGTATGAATAATCTCATCTGCCTAGAACAATAGTCCCTAAAAGTATTAACTTCTGTAAATGTAATTGCTCATTTCTAATTTAAAATGCTCTGTAATGTCTTGCCCCTTAGATGTCCAGTGTAACTGCATTACTGTTGAACCTGGAACATTCCTTTAATGCACTGAGCGCGTCTGTGTCTAGAAGGAAAGATTTTTTGGACGGCTGTAAGTTTGACATTGGTTTAGTGGTGAATACAATGAAAAGTGCCTGCGGCTGAAACTCTACACAACAAATCCGTCTGGTTAAATGGCACCAGACAGAATAGTGCATGTTCATGCATGATATCACTTGGTAAACATTGTCCAGAGGTCATGAATCTGATTCATTTTATTATGTGCCAACAAAGAACTTCTATCTCCCACCTTCACATTTGTAAAATCTCATTTGTATTCACCTCACAAAAGTCTCTGTTCCTTTGTGTGTCCGTCTGCTGTCCCAATATCTGCCCTCATTCCGTTACACTTCCTCCCACTGAACAAACACGGTGTGTGTTTGTCCATGTGCTTTGCTCCCAGCCTACACACACACACATATACTCACCTCTGTTGGTCTCTGGGATGCTGATGTTAACGAATAGGCTGTAAGATAAGTTATTATATGGTTCTACCATATTGGTCAACTTCCACATCCCTGGGACTTGCATGTTGATTTGCATTCTTCTTCTCATTCAGGTTTCCCTCCATGCTCAGAGATGCAGGAGTGTTTTTATGACCTGAAAAGCTTGACTAAAGCTCTTTGTTAAAGTTATGGTCTTTGCAAGTGTCTGGGCATGCCTGGGTCAGGTCATTTGATGTGTGTGTGTTTTTGTGGGCGGTAACCGGAGCAGAAGTGCGAACAGCTGCGTGTTACTACACAGCTACATCAACGGCCATATGTAAAAACCCTCCCCTCTCCACAAACACATATCACACACATTCAGTTAAGATGAGAGAGACTGCAGAGATGTCTGAAGGCATTTTCTCCAGCTCTGTAACTTTACCTCTCTCCTCTTTTTCTCCTCCATTACCCCACCAAAGTCAGGATGGCAATTGCTCATTCATGTCTTTTTTTCTTTTCTTTCAGTCGGCTGCATCAGATAGAGGTGAGTACTCTTTTTCAACCCTTTCTAACAAGCAAAATCAATGAGTTCAGGAAGTTGTTTAATGAGTTCTGAAGTTAGCTTTAAGTAGACTGTTGTTCTGATGTTTGCTGTGTGAGCCATTGGATTTTATTTGTGTAGTCTTAAAGTGTTACATTTGTCTATGAAGAGCTACAAGAAAAAGGTTACAAGAGAAGTATAAGATCATAATTTAAGCAAGTGCACTTCATTTGTACACTGGGAATAAAGCAAACACACTTTCTCCAGAGTGGAATGTGTAATTGAAGTAATCTGTAGTTAATGATTTTTAGATACACTTTTGTTCAAAAGTTTTGGGTCAGTAAGATGTTTTAAAAAATTAATAATTCATACTTTTTTATTCAGAAAAGATGCATTAAATAAATCAAAAGTGTCAGTAAAGACAATAATTTTACTAAATATTTCTATTTCAAATAAATGCTGTGGAAAAAATGTTTCCACAAAAATATTAAGCAGCACAACTGTTTTTAGCAATGATAATAAGTAGAAATGTTTCTTGAGCACTAAATCTGCCTATTAGAATGATTTCTGAAGGATCATGTGACACTGAAGACTGGAGTAATGGCTGCTGAAAAAATCCAGCTTTGCTATCACAGGAAAGAAATGCATTTTAAAATGATTAAACAAGTTATTTTGAAATAACTTGATAACTTACAATATTACTGTTTTACTGTACTTACAACAAGCTTACAACATATCTCACACAGAAAGTTACACTTAAAAGATTTGGTTTAGGTCAGAGTGCACAGAGAAAGTTTTTGGGCAGTGTCAGAGGAAGTTTCCCTTAATTTGTCTGAAGGCGGTTATGACAGCGATATTTAGAGAGAAAGCTTTGAGGTTTGTCTGGACTTGTCTATCGAAAAGCAAGGAAAACATATTACACATGATAGGGCAACAGTTTGTAACAAAGATACAAAACAGCACAAGTTACATATGTTCTAGATTTACTTGCTTACAAATCACAAAATCCCTCATTTTTGTATTCAAATCAGCAACACTTTAAAGTTAAAATGTTAAAATTCTTCTAACCCTAAACCATAAGTAAGGCCTTTTTACATTGATTTTCCCAAAATGTGTAAACACTGTGGCTCTGTGGCCTTTTCAACATTACTTAGTTTGAGCAAACCTGACCAGCCCAACAGCAACACTCGCTCAGCCAATAGTGTGAGTTTGCAGTAAGACTGTTTGACCAACCAATTTCCAACTGAAGCAAACCTGTTTGAAAACTTTTTTTTTTCAATTCAACTGGTAACACTATTGACTGAAATTATGCACTTTGATGATTCTTAGTATTTATCTGCATATTGTCATCCTAACATGAAAAATCATTCCTATTCCTCACCTCATGCCACAGTATTAAAGACATCTCATCTCAGAACAGAGAAGTGAAATTGTTTTAGTGATCCAGACCAGAACAGTTCAAGAATCTGAACCTAAATCATCTCGACTCTCATATTTACACTTTGTCTTATTCAGAGCGCAGCGGTCTCGAGCGTCATGACTGCGGCAGTGTGAGCAGTTTGGAAAGTAATGGTAGTCTGCCCAGCGTCACCAACCATTGTCGCTTCTCAGAGCGCCGTGTTGCATCATGGGCCGTCAGCTTTGAGCGTTTGCTCCAGGATCCTGTGGGTGTTCGCTATTTTTCTGTAAGTACTGGAGTGTGTCTTAGACATTTGCTTATTGTTAACTAAATACAATTCTTATGGCCTGTGAGCTTTTGACAGGCTTGCCTTTGTGTATATCAGATTGATGGTTTGTGTTCATTTCATGTTCATTTGTTGACACCATATCATAAAGCAGAAGTGTATTAATGTCACAGGACAGGACAGTAATTTAGAACTAAATGTACTTTTCTGTGTTCCTGCAGGAGTTTCTAAAGAAGGAGTTTAGTGAGGAAAACATCTTATTCTGGCAGGCCTGTGAATGCTTTAGCCAAGTTCCAGAACATGACAAAAAGCAGGTAATCATCTGTAACACATACACGTTCCCTCAATCATACATATTCAGTCATCTTGCTCAATGAACCTTAAAGTGATATTTCACCCAAAAATGAAAATACTTGCATCATTTACTTACCCTTATGTTGTTTGAAATCTTAACGACTTTCTTCTTCTGTGGAAGAATAAAACAAGTATAAGAAGTAGAATATCCTGGTTTCTCAACAACAAAAAAATCATAAAAGCACAACAAAAGAAGTCTGCATGATTTGCGCACTATATTCCATAGCTTTGTGTGAGGAACAAACTAAAATTAAAGATGAAGGGTGTCTGCTTATTTTAGTATTATTTTATACTGGTACAGAATTGTTAATATTTTGAATTAGCTTTTATTTTTACATGTTTTTTTATTTTATTTTAAGTGTAAGTAATTTATGGGTTTGTATTTTTAATTTAGTTTTTTGGGGAGGGGTTTGTTTGTTTTGTATTTCTGTTTACAGGGCTTAAAGTTCTCCGGCGTGTGGCGTTTAGCTGCGGGAAAATAAGATAGTCCTGGCTCCTACATTAAAAAAAAAACTTGCTGATATCAAGTTCGAGTTAATGAGTTCGCCTACCAATGTATGAGAGGAACACAGCTTTCACTCTCAACCAAACTAACATTACTAGCCAATCAGACATTTTTGGTCCTATAAACATGAGACGTGCATAATAGTATCCAACTGCAGAGTCGCAGCTGATGAGCGCGACACATTCTGAAAAAGCTGCGAGGAGATTTCCATCTAGAGCCATATTTATATAGAAAAGCTATTTTCTATATAATTAACGGAGCTTTGTAAACAGCTCAGAGTAATCACGTCATCTCCATAAGAACGATATGATTGGCAGAACAAATTTACCTGTAGTTTTGAAAAGGTCCTGTTCACACATGATCTCTTAACGGCAATTTACCAGTGAAGACTGTATGTGTGAAAGGGGCTTAACTCTTCCTCTGCATATGCGGTGAGTTTGGATTGCTTAACGTTCATCTGGAAAAACTGCGTTATCTCACTTAATTTGTAACTTAAGTCATTTATAAACCTATGCCAACACAGAATACATCAACATATTTCTAAATATGCGATTTACTGTAGATGGCGATTTCAAAATAAAGTTTCTCACTTTGCTTATGGCCAAATATTGCAATTAAATGGATTTAAACGGCTTGAATCACATGAAACATCACCAGGCCGTTGGCGCCCTCTGCAGGTATTTGTTATAATATAGGCATATTACATTATGTATTTAAAGGGATAGTTCACCCAAAAATGAAAATTTGATGTTTATCTGCTTACCCCCAGGGCATCCAAGATGTAGGTGACTTTGTTTCTTCAGTAGAACACAAAAAAAGATTTTTAACTCAAACCGTTGCAGTCTGTCCGTCTTATAATGCAAGTGGATGGGAATCAAGGCTTTGAGAGTAAAAAAAAACATACACAAACAAAACCAAATTAAACCCTGCGGCTCGTGACGATACATTGATGTGTAAAGACATTAAATGATCGGTCTGTGCAAGAAACTGAACAGTATTTCTATAGTTTTTTTACCTCTGATTTTCACCACAATGTCTGAACTGTCTGTCCTGAGCGCATCCTCGACAGCCGGCGCGTGATGCGTCTTCTTCTTTTTCTTGTTTTACGGCAGATCGCAGACTTATAAGTGCATTATCGCCACCTATCTCTCAAATGGACCATTGACACTATATCTACAACAGACATTGCGGTGAAAATCGAGGTAAAAAAACTATAGAAATACTGTTCAGTTTCTTGCACAGACCGGTCATTTGACAATGATCCAATTTTTTGACTCTCAAAGCCGTGATTCCCATTCACTTCCATTATAAGACTGACAGACTGCAATGGTTTGAGTTAAAAATCTTCGTTTGTGTTCTACTGAAGAAACGAAGTCACCTACATCTTGGATGCCCTGGGGGTAAGCAGATAAACATAAAATTTTCATTTTTGGGTGAACTATCCCTTTAACAGTTGTTCAATAAAACCATGTACTTGGTTTTGATACTTTATTTGAGCCAATTATTATTGCCTCATCGTTAGTTCATATATAAATATAGTCATATTAAAGCCTGTTTTTCACTTAGTTCTATATGTATTACTAAAACATACTTGTCAAAATAATCAGTAGATTACTTCATTAGCAAAATAATTGTTAGTTAAGCCCTAGATTTGTTAAAACATTTCAAAATATAACTGCATTGTTCTAATTTTTGTAATTAAAAGACAAATATATTGTCATTCAAATATTTCTTAAAGTATTAAAACATTGTCTCGTTCTATTGAACCAAGTATCTGCATTTTGTCTCATCTCGTGAGCTAAGTTTATTGTCACACCCCTAGTGTCGATAAGCGGTGATATAGCTCATAATTTTCCAAGTGTATGATATAACCTAGCTTTCATTCTTGAGGTCAATCATATACTCGTGTGAAAAAAAAAATCAGTTTGAATAAGGAAAGCGATAACTTTGCCATAGTATCCTTTCAAATGTTAAAGTTGCCACAGTCATTGCATTCTTTGCATGTGCTGCACTTTATTTGTACCATTTGTTTTATTAGTTTATATATCAGAATCTGAAAGACAATAACAATATTTTTTGATAAGTGAAAAGTGAGATCTGATTTTAGTCCTTGAAAACCAAAAGAGTAGTGCTTGAAAAGTCCTTGAAAGTCCTGGAATTTCATTTTGCAGTATCTGTACGAACCCTGTTTAAGTTACCAGTTCTTGGACCATTTTAATGTTTTTGTTGCTGTTAATTGAACTGAACTATAGTTTTCTGTAGTAAACTGTCTTTGTATATTTCCTATTTTATATTAATTTCCTAGTATTTAATTTACTATTATTTCTTTTGAACAAAACTATTTCATAAATTTCATGTTTTAAATTGTAGGTCATCTTGTACCCTGTCAAGGACAAATCTAACCAGCAAAACTTCAAACATTTAGGATATCAAAAGCATCCTAAATGTTACATGTGTTTGCATTATAGTGAGTAACCTTTCCTGGTATTGCTGTTTCAAATACCCCAACAATCTGTAGTTTGAGCCTGTCAAGGGCTAATGGCAATGGCAGATATGTTACTAGTTAGTTTCTAGGAAAATCATTTTCAAATAATGTTCTTTTTTCTTTTCTTTTTTTTGCATAACGTGTGTAGGTGTTCACCCCCGCAACCCCCAAACCCCGCAAAAAAGTTCAGGCTCAGGATTGTTGTTGCTTACCCTTGTGTTTTAGCTTTAATTTGTTTATTTTAGTTGTAGTAATTTTAGTATTATTAAAGATGCTAAATTCAAACTTATTTAATTTCAGTTAGGCAACCTTTCTAATTTTCAAAGTTTAAGTTTTTCATTCATTATAAATTATATATATTATATATAATATATACAGTATTATACTGTATTCAGCTTCAATTAACAGGAATAATTTTTAATAGTTTTAGTTAGGGTTAGGTATGTGTTTTAATCAACATTAAGGTGATTAAATGATGAAAGAATTCACATTTTTTGGGGGTAAGTTATCCTTTAAGAGTCGGGAGCATACAGGTCAATAGGTTTTTGATAGTCTTTTAATCATAGTTGTTGTTTTTCAGCTGTCCCAGAAAGCCAAAGAGATCTACAATCGTTTCCTTTCAAGTAAAGCTACCATGCCAGTGAACATCGATAGTCAAGCTCAGCTTGCTGACGACGTATGACAGCTCAAGCCAACATGTTCAAACAGCCAAGCGCAGCGGCAGTATACACATGATTAAACTCCCACATTCACATAGCAGTTGTCACTGTTTGACTGAGCAAACCTAACCTTCATTAAGCCTTGACTCATCCCTGCAGATCTTTAACCTGATGAAGATGGACAGTTACGCTCGGTTCCTGAAGTCCACTCTCTATCAGGAGTGCATGCTGGCTGATGTAGAGGGCCGACCTCTGCCTGACCCCTGCCCGATTCCATGTAGCCCCGCCCCCTCCAAGCACAGCCTCAGCTCTGACCGTTCCACTTTCTCCACACCTAAGAAGGTACTAATCTCACTACAGCTGCAATATCTCAAGAAAGCTTTGTGGCGGATAAATTATGAGCAATATAATAAATGCTTTTGGTTTTTGTTTACACCAGTTTTTTATTAGTTGTCTGTGGTTGCCAAGCAACATCACCATTTGCTGTGTTAATATAGAGCTCAGCTGTTTCAAATGACATGAACTACCTTTGATTTTAATGTAATAAATTAATTTTGTTATAAAAAATAGTCATTGCTAGTCAAATAGTCAAAACAATATTAAATAATCAAACCATAACAATATCACAATATTTTACGTTTTTATTATTAATGCTTTTCAAATATTTTGTATACTTTAATATAAAATAATATACTGCAGTTTACATAATACTAATATAAAACAATGCTATAAAATGTTGGCCATACTGCCCACTGCTTAGTTCCATGCTAGCTGTACAGAATGCATTTAATGGACTTAATGTATGCTGCCTGACATTTCCTATAGCTTTAGCCTGATTCACTGCTATAGTATTCTGTCTGATTGTGTCATGTTGTGTTACAGGAAAATAGGAGGCCCAAAACAGGCAGGTCAAGTGATGACCTCAGAGAGAAACACTCTGAGAAGAAAAACGGCTTCTTTTCCTGGTACAGATATCCAAGTATTGGGAAAGGACAGAAGAAAAGAGATGCACCAGATTTACCTTACAGTGAGTCTCAAAACAATATCTCATCATCAATTATTTAATTTCCTGTATATATAACATCATATTTTTCTGTAGATCTGACCCTGTCTGCTGTTGATGTAGCAATGAGTACTGATTATGCTTAATAAGCTGACAGTGTTTAAGACATATGAACACTATAAAGAATGTTCTTTCAACAGGAAAAGATCATAAACAATTTAACAAAACTTGATCAACCTTGAGTGACACCTTTGCTTAGTCAATGTTCGCACATCTATTTATGTGTTTTGTAGCTTCTGTGGGGTTTCAGTATTTATTGTGTAAATTAGTTATGTCATTTATGTCCACAGCAACCAACATTTTTGTCAGTGTCCATCCATAGTTGAAGAAACACCGTTTTGTTTGACATCAAAAGCAGAGAAAAACTTCCTTAATTTAATATGCTGATTTCATGCGACAGCTTTTCTTACAATATGTTTATTTTTGGTAAATATTTTTTGTACATTGCAAACATATGAAACCAGTTTAATGCATGCTAATATGTGACATCTGCCATGTTTTGATTGGTTATCCATATGTGTGGACAGACTGTAATGGGCGGAGAGAGTCTCAGGGTTCTCTGTCTTCTGGTGCGAGTCAAGAACTCAACACTTCGTCTTCCGGAGGAAAGAATGAGGTAAGAGGATCGGGAGTTAGGGAGTGCACCCTTTAGGACACTAGGGAGTTACAACAATACTTAGACATTAGACATGCAAGGGGAGGATTTTCAAAGCAACAGCTGTGATCATGCATTACTGAGAGTTTTACAGAGTGCTTCGTTAATGAAAATAATCAGAATATACAATTTTTCCACACTAGTAATTTGACATAATAAAATTCATTAAACTGTTTACAGTTGCCAGGCAATGTAGCAACTTGGCACATCAACAACTTTTTTGTTTCTTTGATTGTTTTATAATATTTTGTACATGTAAAGCAGTGTGAGCTGAGAAATTTTGGTTCTGTTTGGGAAAAGGACAAAGAGCGATGTAGCAGGACGTGTACAGTAATGCTACCTGACGGCTCCAGCTGCTCCATTCCTCTACGACAGGGCGCCTCCATCAGACAGGTGCTGCTAGAGCTCTGTCAAAAACAGCACATCAACCTGGCTGCTGTCGACCTCTTCCTCACCGGAGGAGAGAAGGTAGAGAAACCCTTCACAGCTTTTATAACGTCTCCTTTAGTTATTCTGTGACTGCTAAGATTTCTCTTTTTCCCCCATTTTTCTCTGCTTAGCCTTTGGTGTTGGACCAAGATAGTATTACACTCAGCTCTCGAGAACTTCGTCTTGAGAAACGCACTTTGTTCAGGTACATTTTGTTATTATCATCTCTCTTTCACGCAGACTATCTAGTCATCAGTTGAAAGTTCATGATAATCCCTAAGTATTTAATAACCCAAATATTTGCACCCAAATGTAGTTATGTTGACTTCTATATTCAGTAGGAAATGCTCTTCAATACCAGCATGATCTCCAAGAGCACCAAATGTCATAAATGTAGAAAAGACTATCAAACAGATGTGTGCTGTGGTTGCCACTAAACTATAAGTAAATCCACCCTGTTTGCTATTTTCAGACTGGACCTGGTCCCCATTAACAGATCGGTTGGGTTGAAAGCAAAGCCCACAAAACCTGTGACTGAGGTTCTGCGTCCTGTGGTTGCCAAGTATGGACTCCACCTTGGTGATTTGGTTGCAAGAATAGTAAGTGATTGACTGTGACCAGTTACACATGTGGCTGGCATACGTTGTGTGTTTTTGCTGTGCATACTGTCAGTACAGGTCTGAATTCAGTCTTTATACAAAAGATAGCAATGTCTCATCTAATATGTGATTTAGATAAAAAGAATTGTATATGTTATGTCAAATTTAAAACAATAGGATTTCCTGATGTGAAATATACATGTAGCTGGTTCGGTCTCATAGGGTGTGGAGTTATGTGGTATAGCAGGAACGCTGTAGTTTTTCCCCTCTTAAACGTCAAACAGTGGTCATCTGAGCCAGCTTTTAGAAGTTAATGGAAGACAGCACTAAGCAGAGAGAAAAGACTGCAATGGCTTGAAACAAAGCCACCTCCCAGCTCGGCAAAGCATGAAAGCTAGTTTATTTTTAGCCAGTGGTCTATGAAGCTTTTACTATATCACAGAGCACAGACGTTCAGCATTAGCCTTCAAAAGCATTGAAGAAGATCTATGTGACACAGTATATGTGTTCTGAGATAAAAGCAGGTGCTAACATTTCAATCACATAGCAGTGTTTAGAGGAATGTTCTGGTTTCAAAACTAGTTAAGTTAAAAACAAGCACAAGCTGTGTTGGTTGGTGGTGCAAGACATTCCAGATGATTGAAAAGCAGAAATGTGCAGCTTGTATTTTTGTTCAAGTGCTTATCTAAATTCTTCCATACAAATATTTTGTGTTATTTCAGCTATTAAAGTAAATAATCCTTAAAGCAATTGAAATACTGTTCAGGGTGCATAAACCTCTAGTCTTGCGTTACCATATAATTAATTCTTGTAAATGAATTTTGCACATTTAAATAGTACTTTGTGGATAGTAACATCATATGGTCACAATAGGATTTGAAAAATAGCAGATTGTACACAGACAAGGTTATTCAGCAATTTAATAAGTAGCCACATGTTAACATGTATAATGTTCAAGTATTATGAGCAGGAGTGTAAAGCATTCCGTTATGGTGTGAGAAACTGATGCAAAAGATTTAGTGCGTGAGTGAACTGTTCACGATTCAGTTTGATTCATTTTTAATTCAAGACCTTATTACAAACCCGTTTGACTGATTAGATCAAAAGAGTGATTTATTTGTGACTGTAGCATCACTAGTTTTGATTCTAAACAGCTTGTAGAAAACACTAATGATATGATTGTTGAAATACTGTATTATAACATGGGTAACATGATTATCAGGTCGATATATTGTAATCTCCTCCATCAGAGAAGGATTTATTAGTACATTTATACTGGGCCACAGCTGTATTTCACTGGGGCTTGTGCCACAAAGTGTCGATTGATGCCCCTGATTAAGAGTACTGTTTCAAAACAGTATGTATTTAAATGTCTAGTGCAGTGCCTGGTCCCATAGACTTTGTCCTATTGTGAGTGCATTACTGTACTCACTGAGAGATGCATAGAAATTATTTTCTGTGGTTAATCAAGCCTTTAGACCTGAAATTGTAATGAAACTGGAACAGTAAGCTGTATCTGCCATCAATCAAAATTAATTTGTAAAGGCACATTTCTTGAGAAAAGAGTCTAATGTTAAATGTTTTAAATTTTTTTAGAGTGGAGAGACAGAGGTTCTCGATCTTGGAGTGCCCATATCAAACCTTGATGGCCTACGAGTTGTACTGGAGAGGGCTGATCCAGCCAAAGGTGCGCACGCACACACACACACACACACACACACACACAACAAACACACACATTTTGGGTTTTCATGTTGTATAGGAACTTTTCAAAGATATAATGTTTTTTATACTGTACAAACTGTATATTCTATGCCCTAACCCTAAACCTATCCCTCACAGAAAACTTCCTGCATTTTTATATATATAAAAAAACACACTGAGAAACACACACACACGGCCTTGTGCGCTATCAAGTTATCCAGTTCTCTCTGATAATATCAAGTAATTGTGTTCAGGGTCATTTCAACATTCCTTTGGGTAATTGTTTTGTTATACTCCTCTACCAGACAAGTCTAAAACACTCAACTCCAAAACACCAGCTGCCAAGAAAAGTCTGCCAAAAGAGGTGAGAGTGACTTCAGTAAATACAGTAGTGTGTGAGATGGCATGCCTGCTTCAGTCCTCAAATTACATTTACATTTACATTGTCATTTAGCATACGCTTTTATCCAAAGCGACTTACGAATGAGGACAATAAAAGCAGTCAAAACTAACAAAAGAGCAACAATATATAAGTGCAAATGACAAGTCTCGGTTATCCTAACGCAGTGTAGCAAGGTAAATATATATATATATATAGATATATATATACCACACACAACCACACACACAAAGAAAAACAAGTAGGTAGAATAGAAAAAATAGAAAGCTAGTATTAGTTAAAAAAAAAAGATAAATAGATAAAGTAGAATTAAAATAAAATAGAAAGTGCTAGAGGTAGAGGGTCAATAAAGATGGAACAGATGTGTTTTTTAGTCGTTTCTTGAAGATGGCTAAGGAGTCAGCTGCTCAGATTGAGTTGATTAGGTCATTCCACCAGGAGGGAACAGTGAATGAAAAAGTCAGTGAAAGTGATTTTTGTGCCTCTTTGAGATGAACAATAAAGCGACTTTCACTTGCTCAACGCAAGCTTCTAGAGGCACATAACATGAAGTAATGAATTTAGGTAAATGGGTGCAGAGCCAGTGGTGGTTTTGTAGGCAAACATTAATGACTTGAATTTTATGTGGTAGCCAGTGCCATTGATGAACAGAGGTGTTACATGCGTTCTTTTTGGCTCATTAAAGATTAATCTTGCAGTGGTATTTTGGATTAATTGTAGAGGTTTGAAAGAAGTGGCTGGAAGACCTGCCAAGAGAGCATTGCAATAGTCCAACCTGGATAGAAGAGCTTGAGCAAGGAGTTGTGTTGCGTGTTCTGAAAGAAAGGGCCTGATCCTCTTAATGTTGTATAAAGCAAATTTGCAGGAATGGGCAGTTTTAGCAGTGTGGTCTGAGAAATTCAGCTTATCATCAATCACAACTCCAAGCTGTTTTTGAAGGAGTTATGATAGATGAGCCTAACTGGATGGTGATAAAGTGATGGGTTTGTTGAAACCACAAGCAGTTCTGTCTTAGCCAGGTTGAGTTGAAGGTGAATGTCCGTCATCCAGCAAGAAATGTCTGTCAGACAAGCTGAGATGCGAGCAGCTATACTCGGATCATCAGGATGGAATGAGATGTAGAGTTGAGTGTCATCATCATAGCAGTAATATGAAAAGCCATGTTTCTGAATGACAGAACCTAGTGATGCCATGTAGACAGAGAAGAGAAATGGTCCAAAAACTGATCTCTGAGGCACCCCAGTAGCTAGATGTTACGACATGGACACCTCACCTCTCCAAGATACCTTGAAGGACCTATCTGAGAGGTAAGACTCAAACCACTGGCGTGCGGTTCCTGAGATGCCATTTTCCAATAGGGTTGACAGGAGGATCTGGTGGTTAACCATATCAAAAGCAGCAGACAGATCAAACAAAATAAGTATAGAAGATTTGGAAGGCGATCTTGCCAGTCTTAGGGTTTCAACAACTGAGAGCAAGGCAATCTCGGTGGAATGTCCAATTCTGAAACCAGACTGGTTGCTGTCGAAGAGTTTGTTCTGTGTGAGAAAGGCAGAGACTTGATTGAACACAACTCGTTCAAGTGTTTTAGCAATGAAAGGTAGAAGGGAAACCGGTCTGTAGTTCTCCAAAAGAGTTGGGTTAAGAGTGGGTTTCTTAAGAAGTGGGGTTATACGAGATATCCAAATCTAAAATATATATTTTATATATTTTAATATAAATATCCAATATTCTTAAACTGCAGTCATCATGCAAAAACTAAATGCATCTTAAGTTAAAAAATAAGATTCTCTTTATGTTACTAACTCTAAGCATGCATGGATGTGGTGAGCATGAAGTTGTGGTTACATGCATGACTTATGTTTGTGTTACATTTTGAAATATCAGTGTGCATTCGAAAAGGCTTTGTACACTGTTCAGACATGATTCCTATTTTATAAAGGGAATAAAACCTTCATGAACATGTCAGTCTATAAGACATTCAGCCCAGGATTCATTCATCATAGATCATCATATTCTGTCTTTGATGCATGCTAGAGAGATGAACGCTTGGAGGACAACCGCGGAAAGGAGAGGGTGAAGACAAGCCATCCCCCGGGGTAAGCTGCGTCAGAGAGGAAGAAAGGGAAAAAGAATCATATAGATGAAGCAGAGGGTACATATTATCTACTTTCTTGACTTTCAGTGTTTTCTTGTCCACTGTTTTTGTCAAAAAGTGTTTGAGGACTTAACCACACTTAAAACCTGTTAAAACCTAGAATTAAGAAAGTTTGTCTCAAGTTTTAGCTTACAATGCGTCCTTTTGAAAATTGCCAGTGTTATTTCAGTATTATTATAAAGATATAGTATTTATGAATATTTTATTTTTAAATTCAAATTTTAATGTAATACATTTGTTGTTTTGTTTTCTAATTTGTAAACATTTCTATTTAGCTCTAATTTATTTTTATTTAAATTTTATAGTAATTTAGTACTTAAACCGTTATATATATTACTAAGCATATAATATGCATATTAAAATGATGTTTATTTAATATTATTTTATTTTAGGTCTTTTTTAAAAAAAATGTTTTATAGATTAGGTTTTGTTATAAGACATTTTATATATATACTTATTGTTTAAATAATCTTCTTTCTAGAATTTTTTCGAGTTGTTGAGTCGTGACTAGAGCCGCAGTCTGTGAAGACCAGTAGAGGCTGCTGAGAAAGAAGACCTTGTGCTTCCTGACTTTCTCCGTCTGAACCCTGATCCCGAAACCAAACCCATGCGCTGCTTCAACCCCCACATCTCATAAAACCGGCCACACCACAACAACCACCCAGTCTCCTAAAACCGCTCATCAAACGGACACCCCCGTGCACCCAGCCCTGACTCGCCCCCTTTCACCGCCCCACTCTCCCCCATCCTACACTCCTCTGGTCCGCAGGGTCAGGACGAGGAAGGGCTGGGTGACCTGACTCTTGTGGGGGAGGGTGACATCAGCAGCCCTAACTCCACTCTGCTTCCGCCTCCGCCGATCTCTCCGCCCCTTTATGAGGGCAGCCTACCTGAGGCCAACTTCACTCCTCCGCCATGCTTACACAGGCATCCCAGCCCAGGTATTTCTCCCGCCTGACTAGCCGTGAGTGTGGCTGTGTGTGTGTGCGTGTGGTGGGTGTCATGTTTGAATGGATTCATGTAATAATAAAAACACACATCCCAAATTCACTTGACATACACTTGATAGTATTGATCTCACTAATGTCAACTTCATCATATTTATACACATATTACCGTTCAAAAGCGTTTGGGGTCGGTAAGATTTATGTTTTTAAAAGACGTTTCTTATGCTCACAAGGCTACATTTATTTATTAAAAACAGTAAAAAAAAAAAAAAGTTAAAGAATTTTTTTTTTGTGAAAACAGTAATACTGTGAAGTATTATCACAATTAAAAATAACTTTCTTCTTATTATTATAATGTTGAAAACAGTTGTATTGCTTAGATTTGTGGAAAGCGTGATGCTTATTCAGGATTCTTTGTTGAATAGAACTTTTAAAAGAAGAGCATTTATTTGAAATAGAAATGTTTTGTAACATTATATATACATTTTATTGTCACATTTGATCAATTTAAAGTTTCCTTGCTAAATAATTATTATTTTTTTAAATCATACCGACGCAAAATTTGTGAACGATGGTGTAGCTGTGCTTGAAATGGAATGCTAGTTTACTGCATATGTACTACAAACTACATATGCAAAAGTATGTACTATAAACTGCCTGATGTTTAATTAAAGTATGTGAAACAATATGGATTATGCACTTATAAACATTGTTACATGACATTATTACATTTGGATCATAGCCAGTTTCTCTGTACTGTAGACTATGTAATGTGTGAAAACTTAAAATTAATAAGGCATTTTTATTATGTGTCTTGTTTTGACATCCTTATGAAAATAAGACACCCTGTAGATCATGTTGTAATCTGAAAGTGTTCACATAGGTGTATCAAGACTGTGCTGTAAATAATCATTTACAAATCTCTCATATTCATTTTTTGTTCATTTTTGACATTTCCTTTTGATACAAACAATGATACAATCATTGCCTAAAGTGCGATTCAACAATGCTGAATGTGAGACTTTAATCAGAGATGTTCTGGCAGGAATACTCTTACAGTATTTCACAATACTCTTTGTAAACGCCTTAAGATTCAAGCTATACGCTATGCTCTCAAACAGTCGCATTGTTGATTTGCTTGCCATCCTGTTTCCTTTGTAGTGATCATGTTGATTCTGTGTCAATCTGATTAGATCTAATAAATGTTAGCAAAATCAGTCTAGACTTGCTTGTGATCTTGTTTGTCATCCCTTTACTTTCCTGGTGTTATCATGTTTCTTTATGCTCCTTTCCTTACTTTTCTGCATCTGAACTTTTTTCATTCATGATTGCCTTGATTGCATTTGAGAAACATACGGGAACTTGTTGTTCCAGATGTCTGCAGACCTGAAACCAGTCAGAAACCGCAAAGCATGGTTTTTCCAACCTACTGGAACTTTTAAATTAAGATGACTGCATGAAATGCATCAGTAACCTATCACAGCATGAACATGAAGAAAGCTCTTGCATCTCCATTGTCTGTTAACAGTAGTGATCATGGACTAGAAGCGTTCTACACCTAATTCTGATTCCTCTGTAGATTTGTTGTATTAATTTTTACAGTAAACCGGTTGCTGCAATACTAGGGAGTAGATTTAGACACATAAATAATAATAGTAAAAAAAAATGACAAATGAGGACATACTGCTACCTTGTGGTTGGATAGTCATTATCAAAGTAACGTTTCTCACAGTCAGAGTAACAATAAACAGTGAATGATTGAACATTTTCACTATTCATTAGTGTTATATTATTCAAAATAATGGCCTACAACATGCTGTCTCATAATCAATCTGAACTTCATCATCAGTGTGTTAATCGCCTAAAATATGTATCCAGTATTCTAAAGCATTTCCATGTTCAGACTTAAACAAGGATGTGATAATCATGTCAATAAATCAAGAAGTAATTTGCAGTTTAAAATGCACCTTAAACTTGACTTTCATTTCCCAATCAACCAAATCTGATTCTGGCTCCCAATTCCCACATGTTCCCACACATCTGTATTTTCCTTTATATGTGCTGTACTGACTTGTTTGCAAACTTTTCTCCAGGTACAGAAGAAGGAAACGCATGCACTTCAGCTGTCAACAACCATCCCTCTTCAGCAGCTCAAGTGCTGGACAAGAGGGTCACTCTGGAGGACAGCTTCGAGGGTTACGCAGCTGAGCTTCGCCAGTGCCAGAACAAAATGAGAAATGACATTTACCCCTCCACAGAAGCGCCTCGTCCCCTCAGCGGGGTGCTGGAAGTCAACGAGAGCGACACAGTGCAATATAAAGCAACGTTTGTCTGAAGGAAGCTGCTTGCTGGACATTTTCAAAGACTGATATGGAGCCAAATTGTGTATGTGGAAAATCTTTTGAAAAGATTGAAAGGGTTATTCGTTTTATTCGTTTAAATGTAACTTTGGACCATTCTTTATTTAATGATAATGATAAAAAGAAAAACTCTGTGTTCAGTGTTAGATTGGGATCATAGTGCACATCAGAATATCAGTGTAACTAGCTGGAAAATTGTAGTGGGAGGTAAAAGCAACTGGTTTCAGTAGTTATAGTGGAATTTAGTCCATCAAGTCATAAATTCCTTTTCATGGAGTGTTCTGTTTTTTTCAAGGCTGTCTTGTACTGTAATTTTGGAAAAACAAACACATCTAGTCTTATGTTAAATACATTAAGTTTTAAAAGACACAAATGAATTAATTATTATTAAAAATGCATTAGATTTTTTTTTGAGTCATCTGTTTTGTTTTGTGTGTTTATACTGTAACTATTTTTAACTATTTTTTGTCCATGAGGTAATTTTATACTTCAAAGAGGAACTTTTAGGAGAAAGAGCAAGAGCATGGCAAATTACATATATACATATTTGCATGCATGCAAAAATATTTGCTGAAATGTTCACATCAAAGAACAGCTGAAAATTGGGAAAAGAACCAACTACAGAGTAAAACGAAGCAAACCAATAACAAGTGAGATGTAGTCTAAAACACGTATAAAGAGCGACATCTAGTAGCCATTATACAAGACAGAATTTCTCCTGCTTGAAAAATTCTTCTCATTCTTTTCTTTCCAGCCTGCTTAAACAGACCTTTCTAATTTTCTATAGGCTGCTAGCTTTGATATACTATGTTGTGCCGGTCAAACTATTTTTAACAGCACAGCTAGCAGTCTTTGAAGACAAATATATGAAGTGTAATGATAAATTATGTAGTTTATAGGTTATTTAGTATAAAGTATTAAAATAGCCTGGGAAATAGCCTGAGGATGCACCAGTTAATCACTAAACTAAATAAATAAGCTTTCCATTGATGTATGGTTTGTTAGGACAGGACAATATTTGTCGAGATACAACTACCGGTATATGAAAATCTGGAATCCGAGGGTGCAAAAAATTCAAAATATTGAGAAAATCGCCTTTAAAGCTTTCCAAATTAAGTCCTCGGCAGGGCATATTACTAATCAATAATTCAGTTTTGATATATTTATGGTAGGGAATTTACAAAATATCTTCATGGAACATGATCTTTACTTAATATTCTAATGATTTTTGGCATAAATTAAACATTTTGACCATTACAATGTATTGTTGGCTATTGCTACAAATATACCAGTGTGACTTATGACTGGTTTCGTGGTCCAGGGTGGTCCACATATTGTCCACCGAACACAGTAGGCTAATAGACAACCTATTTCTACTTCTTATCTATCTATCTATCTATCTATCTATCTATCTATCTACTGTATGTATGTCTGTAGCAGCTACAGGATGGCTCTGTAGGGGGCGCTGTTTATTTAGTCAACTTCCGAAGTGGGAGGAAGTTCGTCTGGTGTTCTATGGTGTCTCTGCTGTATCCTCAGTGTCCATTGCGATCAAAACACTGTCCCATCTGCGCTCTTCAGCATGAACCGAAAGAGAAACCACTGCTATATGGAAACAGGGCCGTCCTCGGAGTCCCAGGCCGCCTTTATGGACAACGCGGGGTCCTTCAGCCGAGACGAGGAGGATTGGTCCGAGCTCGAGCCCGACGAGCAGCTGGTGTGCTCGGTGACTGAGATCACGGAGCACCTGGGCAGGAACATCACGGTGGTGCTGGAGTCCGCGCTGTCCGAGATACGCAAGCTGGTCAGCGTCCGGATCAGAGTCCTGAAGATGGAGCTCCGCGAGAAAACCGACGAGATCGAGCTGCTCAAAGCCAAGCTGGAGCCCACGGAGAAAGACGGGAGGGGGTCTAACTCCAGCAGCCTGGACTTCAGGAAAGCAGAGCACCAACCAGGCCAGAAACACGGCGCCGACCCGAAGAAAGCCAAACCCGGGACGCCCGTGGTGAAGAAGGAGAACATCAACGCGATCTGCGACTATCTGATGAAAGATAAGAACCAGCGGGGTGCTGCTGAAGTGGAGAGCGACCACAGCAACCAGGCCTTTGGGTCCGAAGCGCAGCCGCACGCGTCTCTGAGCCTGTGGACGGACAGCGGAGCCGCGGACACCGACACCGACGCTGACACGGACATCTTCAGCATGCTGCCGTCCGCCAGCAAGCGCATGTATGACTATGAGTGGATTTCAGGAGTCGAGCTCAACTCTGCTGAGTTTAAAGGTACTACTTAATCATATAACCTAGAGTATTGTAGACATGGACTGTAGTGTGCATGTAGTATGCATGCATTGTATCTTACATTTGTTTGCATGCATTTGCCGTATGCATATAGTGAATAGTATGCATGCATTATAGTATATAGACGAATATAGTTGTTTAAAGTATGCATGCACTGTAGCATGTATATAGTATGCATGCCATGCATTGCAATATGTATATAGATGCATATAGTATTCATGTATCGTGGTATACGTTATCTTTTTAGTATGTGTCTAGTTGATTATTGTATGTGGTTGCATATAATATGCATGCATTGTCTTATATGTTTGCATATAGTGTATAGTCTGCATGTGTTGTATATAGATGAATGCAGTTGTGTAAAGTATCCATGTGTATAGTTTGAATGCTTTCTTTGTAGTTGCATATAGTATGCATGTGATATGCATGCATTACATGCATGCTTTGTAGTATGCATTTATTGACGTATGCATACATTTAATAAATGACATGCATTATAAAATATATAGATGCATATAATTCTATAAAGGATGCACTCATTGCAGTATGTATATAGATGCATATAGCATTAATGTATTGTGTACATATTTACATGTAGTATACATTCTTTGTAATATATGTTTAATTGCATATTGAATGCTTATATTTGCCCATAGGATGCATGTGTTGTGTTATACATGCATAGTAGCATGCATACATGTTTTATGTTGCTGTTGTTGCTGCAAAATTGTATGTAATATTTTCATATTTAAGTATACTACATCAAATGTAATTCTGCCTCGCTTCAGTTATACATTTAATTCATAGTTACTGACTGCTGACATGTGAAAGGTGTTTGAAGCAACAACAAAAAAATCTGAATTTCAAGTTCAACATCATCTGGATAAATTTACTAAACCCAGTTGCATTTATCCCTGTTCTCCTCTGCTTCTTTAGGTGATACTGAAACAAAATGTGAAGATGTTCCCACTGTGGATGGCGAGGATGAAACCGAAGACTCTGAAGGAGGAAGAGGAAGTCTGAGGTCAGTGTCTGACCATTTTCCTCTGGACACTCAGGGCTCCCCGCAGGAAGACAGGAGCAGCCCGGCGGAGGACAGTATGGACAGAATGGAGCCAGGTTAGTGTTTTTAAAGAAAGAGAATGGTTCGGTTTCAATGCGAAATCTACATGAATGCAGCTGGGAAGCATTATGTGTTGTGCATAGGGCTGGGCGATATGACGATATTATCGTATATCGACGATGTCTCGTAAGTATCACGATGTCGATGTCAACAGTCAGGTAACAGATGATTAGCGACATTATCGGAAAAAAATTGACAAATGATAAACCTAGTAAGTTGTAAACAATAATTTACATAGCCCCATAGTCACCATACAGGTCTTTTTGCATGCAAGAATGAAACAATTTAGTAGGAGGGTTGGTTATCGAAAAGCTATTCCAATTTCGGAAATCGGATCAGATGCATAAGGTCAGGAATCAAATTACATTTCGATTCTGCTTCTTGATTTCTGTATGCGCTTTTATTGTGATTTCAAAAGATTCAACTAAGACGACGAAATAGAACTCACTTCTGCACTCGCGCACTGTTTTCTGTGCTGCGCGCACACACACACACAAAAGCCGCCTCTTATATACGCGAACACTGGACTGAGCTCTCTTTCTCGCATTCTTACACATTCGAATGGACAAATACACACAGAATTATATCAAAATATCCCATAAATACAATTAGTTATGTCTTAAGTGAACGTAAAGAGCTGAGAAAGAAAACAAGAGTGTATTGGATCCGTGCATTGACAGCAGCCGCTGCCGCCAGTCATTAATGTTAATTTAAAGAACGAAAGAAAAGAAAATCCCTCAATGATCTTGACTGAATCACTTTTGTAACCCGTTTATATTTTATTTGCCTGTTGTTCGGCGCTGACTACTGTAATGGCAACATGCATCTGTGTATGTTATTATTTTGGAGATGCGTTCCAATATAAATTAGCCTATTCTTATTTAGGGTATAGGCCTATTCTAATTTGATCTGCAGTTTAATAAAAGTTAAAAAAAAAAAAAATACAAAAAGTAGCACTGCATGCGTTTCCGAATATTTAAACAGACTGCATAATGATGAAAAACCACAAACATGATGGGTATAATTAAAATACACAAATTCCTTCAGCGCACATTTCAGTGCAATATTTTTACAGATTTTTTAAACAGTGTATACAGTATAATTATGTTTAATTAAGCTGAGATATAGCACTATAAATTCTTAATTCATGCAAACGGATGAAGACATTAGGCTTCTCAGCTCGCCCCTCAACATGCACGAGTTCGGAGTTTCGGCAGCCCAATACTGTATATTATATTGTGGCCGTTGTATTTTGATTCATAAAATAAAAATTATAAAAATTACAATACAAAAATTACATTTAAATTACCCTGCTTCTAAATAAATAAAGCAGTTATTTTTATTAAGTTAAAAACGGGCCAAAAGAGACCTCAGATCTTATACCAGAAAGGAAAAAAAAAACTAACGTTCTTGCTCAGAATTAGTTTTTAATCCCTGCATGATTTTACTCATACATGATAAATATCAAATACGTCATAGCTTGACTACAAGTTTAAAAACAAAGCTGCAATTGTTATAATCAAAGAAATTAAACTTACCATCATGAAATGTATCTACACAGGCGATAATGCCAAAAAGAAAAAGAAACATCGGAAAATAGGCATATTTTATTCAAGACATTACTGTATGACATCAACATGCATTTATCATTCTTACAATCACCGCCAGAATGTCCAACTTCACCATGATGAACTTAAAATTGGGTTCTATCATTTTTCCTCAACAGTTCTCCACACAATGAAATTTATTTCAAACACAAATTTGATAAGAACTTGGAAATTATTAGCAACACCAACATATCAGCAAAGTTAATGTTTTCTGTTAGTTTAAGCACAAGCTAAGAAAAGTAAAACCAAACTTTGTCGCAATAATTAAGACCAAACTGAAAAATGGTGTGTGTTTATGGTGAATGCCGGCAGTGTTGTCTCGGCGGGGGCGGGGCGTGGTGGAGGTGGGGCTTGGGTAGACGATATTATCGGATATCGCAATATTTTTAAAGGCGATTATCGATAAGATAGTTTTGACACATCGCCCAGCCCTAGTTGTGCGCCTCTGACACTACCTATTACAATTTTTTCTATTTTAATATATTTTAAAATGTAATTTATTCCTGTGATCAAAGCTGAATTTTCAGCATCATTACTCCAGTCTTCAGTGTCACATGATCCTTCAGAAATCATTCTAATATTCTGACTTGGTGCTCAAGAAATATTACAAAAATGTATATTTTCCTAGAAAACATAATACATATTTTTCAGAATTCTTTTTGAAAATAAAGTTGAATAGAACAGCATTTATTTGAAATGGTAATTTATCATTTGAATGCATCCTTGCTAAATAAATTTAAAAAATCTAAAAACAATTATCCCCAAACATTTGAACTAGCGTGTATGTTAGACAGTATGACAACCTTAGTCTCACAATGCATTGTATAAAAATAGATGCAATGAACCTTATCTTTTGTGATCTTTTTCTCATAAACAATCCTTTTGATGTGTCTTTTCCAGGTCAGCAGCTCTCCTCTCACACCTTCATCTGTCCCTTCTGTGGAACTCTTTGCCCTGACTCCTCTTTCCTGGAGGAGCACATCAAGCTCATGCATCACGACGAGAGCACTCTGCAGTCGGCCCCGGGCGGTTCTTCCTCTCGTGGGGAGAGCGACTCGGGCGAGGCGGGCCGAGCTCTGGGAGGCACAGAAAGACCTGTTGGCCGGGGCGCACGGGAGAAGAAAGTGGAGGGCGGATATGAGTGTGGTGACTGTGGACGTCATTTCAACTATCTGGGCAACCTGCGGCAGCACCAGCGCATCCACACCGGTGAGAAGCCCTTCGTTTGCCCCGAGTGCGGAGAGCGTTTCCGGCACGCCGCGCGCCTCAAGAGCCACCGCCTCAGCCACAGCGGAGCCAAGAGCCCCTTCCCCTGCCCGCAGTGCGGTAAGGGCTTCCCAGTGCTGTCTGGACTGAAACGGCATCAGCGTGTGCACACAGGAGAGAGTCCCTACGCTTGTCCCCAGTGCGGACGCAGATTTAAAGAGCTGGGCAACTTATACACACACATGCGCATTCACAGCGGCGCTACGCCCTACTCTTGCTACCAGTGTGGGCGGAGCTTCAGGCATCTGGGCACATATAAGAGTCATCGCTGTATGCCGGCTAACCAGTTAGCCAGTGGCCACAGTCCAGCATGGGCGCAGGAAGACAAGGTGCAAACTGGGTAACAGCTGAGTGACAGATGTGTACAAAAAGTGGTTTGTTACTTCCTCGACTGCTGGTTCAGGATCCATTTCAAGTCCGAGAAAGAAGCTCGGCCGAAGAGAGATGTGAGAGAGAGGTCGTTATGACAATAAAACAACATCAGGTTTCATCGTAAATATGAAGCTGTATGAATAAGGACATCTTCCTCATTCAAGTTAGTTAACGTCAACTTTAACGGTAACTTGCTTCTTGTTAAATGTTCGTTTTTTGAAACATTTTGCAATAACTTCTTCCAGCGTCAAACATAAAAGGTGTTTGAGTGTCCATATACAGTATTTCAAGACTGCACTAAATATCATTTGATGTGTTTTACTTGTTAATTTTTTTTAAATTTGGACTTTTTGCAAAAAGTGTTTCTGACTCTGTTTAGAAGCAGATAGCAGGGCCCCAGGGCCGGATTAACAGAGTGAAATATGCCTTATAAAAACTAATTCAACAATAGCGAGTCTTTTAAGTTGAATAATTATACATTAATAATGATTCAACATGACATTTCCTCTTCCACCCTTACAAAGAAAAAAGTACCATGGTGGGAGATTGTAATACAACAGTTCTTAGCAATATACCTATTGTATTGAATAATTACCATATATATATTATATTATATATATATATATATTATAGTTGCTGTCAGACGATTAATCGCATCCCAAATAAAAGTTTTTGTTTACAGAATATACTGTATGTGTGTGTACTGTGTAAATGTATTATGCATATATAAATACACACAAATGCATGTATATATTTAAGAAAATGTTATGTTTATATATTAAATATATTTGTATATATAAATTATATAAATATATATACATGTACATATTTTCAAAACATACTGTATGTGTGTGCCTTTATCTATACATAATAAATATACACACACATATAATATGTAAACAAAAACATTTATTTTGGATGCGATAATCGTTTGGCAACACTAATATATATATATGTATGTACACTATCATTCAAAAGTTTAGGGTCGGTAAGGGTCCTTTTTTAAAAAAAAAAATCTCTTATTTGCTCAAAAATACAGTTTAAATGGTAATATTGTGAAATATTGTTACAATTTAAAATAACTGTTTTCTATTTGAATACATTTTAAAATGTCATTTATTCAAGTAATGGCAATTTTACTCCAGTTTTCAGTGTCTGGTGATTCTTCAGAAATCATCTAATATGCTGATTTGGTGCTCAAGAATCTTCATATCAACGTTGAAAAAAATGTTGCTGCTTAATATTTTTGTGGAAAATGGTGACACATGTTTTCAGGGTTCTTTGACGAATATTAGAAATGTTTTTTTCTTCTCGTTTTTAGATCAACTTAATGCATCCTTGCTAAATGAAACTAGTCCATTCCTAAAAAAACAAAAACAAAAACTCGCTGACCGTAAACGTTTCATCAATTGTGTACAGTTGGCAATTGATGTTGAAAAGACGTCAGTCAAAAATGGGTCAAAAAACAGGTCAAATATGCAAATCAAACTGACTTCAAAAACTTGACATGACGTTGATTTGATGTAAATTGAACGTCAAATGTATAATGGCCTACATATACATTAAACCAATGTCAGTGTGGGATTAACTTACTGTTTTTACCCGATTACCACTGAAAGAAACTGCCATCCAAACTGAATTTAAAATGATGTTACAGCATCTTGATCAAGTCTTGACTAATATTTGACGTCAAATTGATATTAAGGTGACAGCTGGGCTGGTAGGTCAAAGAATACCATGGTATGTGTCCAATGGCATTTAAAGCGGTGCCGTTTTGAGCGTTAGTGCTGCCATCGTGTAGATGACTTGTGTTATTGCATCACCGGGACAGTCAGCGCATGCGTATGTTTTCAATTTGTTTTATGTGATCTCACTATTAACACCTTTTTTTATTTATATTTGTGAATTTGTTTATATATGGCTACCTGTATTTTAACAGCTGAAAAATTACCTGAATGGAAAAGTATGGATTTAGAAAAGATGTGTAATTCAGAAATGAACCTGGACACACTTAATGGGAATGACTGTATGAAGTTTAAGTGTTGGAAATACAAGCAATCCATCAGATTTAGTTTAAGACTTTTCCATAGCAGCGATCTCAAAATAGCCTGAATATTACCAATTAAATAGCACAAAAAAAGGTACAATTTGTCATGTCTCAGTAAATGATCCGTACAAGGCAAACTGTACTGAAATAAACTGAACTGTAACTAATAAATACTCTTAGGATATGGTTCAAGTTGTTCATGTGTGTGTAAGTAAGCGGTTGTTGACATCATGACATGCTATTGAAGCACATTAAATATAACGCTTGTGTACGAAAGGATGTTTGTTTTTAACCTGCACTGAAATTGCTATGGACCCAAACAGCTGTAGAGTGCTCTTGACAGGTTGAATGCTGCTGCGGTTATTCCTCCTGTAAATGTCTCTCAGATATGCATGAGAAAACGTTGTCGTGACATTTAAGAGAGGGGAACATATATGTCAGGAGACACTGAGAGACAGAACAGCATCCAGCCATAGGAACTAGTTTTCTTTATTAGAGGGTGACAAGTCTCCGTCAGTAATCACGACGCCTTAATAACACACTGCCAGCTGAACTTGTCATTTCTCCAGGAGATTGCCGGGCTGTGTGTGACTGCTAGACTCTTTTCCAGGAAAAGCAACAAATTCTCACACAGAGATTGCAAAAGTTGGCTACACAAAATACATTTTTGATTATAGATGAAATATGAGTATTATGTAGTGATAAAATAAATCTACACTAAACTTTAAACAATTAGCAAATGGTTTGTATTAATTTAAAGGGGTCATATTGATGTTGCTAAAAAAAACATTATTTTGTGTATTCGGTGTAATGAAATGTGTTTATGCGGTTTATTTGTATTTAAGCTGTATTTTTGTAAACTGTATATTTGAAATATTTCATTCACACAGTCAAAAAAATTCGGTAAAATTTACGGTAAAAAAACGGCAGCTGTGTTTGCCGGAATTTTACCGTAAAAAATACGGTAGCAACGTTTTAGGGGGGTACGCTTTTAAACTTAAAATACAGGTTAATGTACACGTACTTTCAGTAACTGATCAATGTTAATATACCAACTATTGAAGACTGAAATTGTTTGTCCCTGTGTAATAAACTGAATACAACCCAAATGCAGGTGGTGATGAGAGTAACATGAGACCAAAGCCCTCACAAGCAGTATTTTACATAATCAACATATATAGAAAGTACACAGCATCATATACACAAATACAAAACACCATCATTGTAACTCACAAGACATGAAAATAATGCAATAAACATTCATTTAACAACATTAGTTGTAACACACAACCCTAATATACAAAACTGATAAGAAAAAACTAAGAAGAAACAGTTATTTCAACAAAAAAACCACATATCCTTGTGGATGTAACACAACCTGGAACCCTAAGAGAAACGCCTCAATTTACGGTTATCAATGTAAATTTTATACGGTCTTTTCATTCCAAAAACGGTATACTACCTTAAAATTTATGTCCAATACATGTAATTTCCAATACAGTTTTTTCACCGTATATAGTAGGGGAATTACCGTTAACCATTTAACAGGTTTTTACTGTAGCATTTTTACAGTCTTTTACCGTTAAATTCAGTCATTTTTTACAGTGCAGGAAATTTAGCATAGTATATATTTATTTAAAAAGCATTATGCATAGCAGTTGCCATTGGGCTAGATTACCTTCTCCTAACCATACTTTCTCATTATGCACCTGTGATGATTTATTGAACACATTCATTGAAAGTGAATTTTTTTAAATTAGTTTTGTGATCGCAAACAAGCAATTTTTAGAAATATATAATATATTTTTCCAGATCATAAGAAACAAATTCAAGTGTGTCCAAACTTGGTTGCATGAGAATGCCATAAAAAGTATTTGCTATAAAAAGAATGCTACCATTCATTCTGAAGACTTCAATATTTGCAATGAAACTGCCAGTACGTTTTGATTATTTGAGGCAATAAGCACTTCCTGGCCACTAGCGGCATTGCAGACACAAAGTAAACACCTGGGCTCTTGTTGTGGAACTGCAGGGGATTTATGGACCCCTGATGTGAAGAGGGTCTCATTTTATCCATCTCATAAGACCACACGTGTGGGATGTTTGCTGTAGACACAATGGGTGAGCAGCCATACTCATGAATTAATGCTAAACAAAACCTCACCTGCCTGCTGCCGCTTTCCATCACAGAGTCTGTGAGGGCTGGAATGGGAACAAACACATAAAGGGGCTTTTCACACTTTGAGTAACTCCAGGTTATCTTCTTTTAAAGCAAATTATTACACGGCTCTGTGGAATACTTGATTCTGATTGGTCAGTCGCGACATTCCGAGGTGTGTTATCCCTCGATAACAACCGGTAAAAGCTAATAACGCAGGCTCATCCGGGTAACTGAAGTCGGCGCCCTACTCTTGCTTGAACTATTTTTTCTTGGTGGAAGCTTTGCGTTTGTTTAGCTAATAAAATATTAATACTCGATTCAAAATGGTGTACAATTATTTAATTGTCATCCTGACTCGTATCGCAGATTCGCTCTCTCGTTTCATACAAATTCAGCTGCTGCCATTTCACGACGATTGTTTCGTACACTGTAATGGACTATAATGAGAACTAACAAACTGGTAGGGTTTTAAAACATTTTCTTCTTAATTCTTTTATTGCCTTAACTATTTTTAATTATTTAATTTGCCGCTTGTTCACAACTGCTCTCTTCAGGAAGCTTTGCGTTCACAATATTCAACTAAAATTCTCAATATATTTGCGCGTCTCAATTATTACTATGTGGCAAGTAAGCGTTTTTTGTAATAAGCGGGATAAGGTACATCCAGCCGGTGTATCTCAGAATAAACCCCTTCAGGCGTACACGACTGATCACCCTGTCAGGGCTTTATTTTGCGATAACAACCGGCTGGATGTACACGATCCCTTACATAAACCAAGAATGAAGCAACATTTCACCACACTTGTAGTTTTGAAAGTGTGGGCAGCCTATACAGTTTCACATACAATGATAGCGACAACACAAATAAGTCATTTTGACAGTTTTACTAATTTTACATGCTCAGAGTTATTCATAAATTAATAGTTTATTTAGATTAGGTCAAGTGATAAATGCAAAAGTAGCTTTAACTAAACTTTGTTAGGTTTTCAAATTTCAGTTCACTAAGGTTGATTTATTTTACATGATTGTCACTATATCAGGTTAGAGATACTATTATAGTTTTTATTAATATTTAGAATTCTTTCATTTGAGTTCATTTTCAGTTAAATGTTTTTGTCTGTTTCGTCAGTGTTTTTATGATTTATTATTATAGTATAGTTTTATTCATTTCTTTCAGTTTACTATATGGTACTTTTAGCTCGAATAATAAACTAAATGAAAATGAGAAATGTCAAGACTTGATCAAGATGCTGCATCCTCACTTGAAGATGTTCTTTCAGTGGTAATTGGGTAAAAATAGTAGGTTAATCCCACACTAACATTGGTTTAATGTAGGCAGGCCAGTATGTATAATGTTCAATTTACATCAAATCAATTTGACCTGTTTTTTTTTTTATGTAAATTTTTATTTCAATTTGATGTCTTTTCATCACATTAATTGCCAACTGGGATGGCAGCATGGACTGAAATAAAATGTTTTATTTTTATTTATTTTTAATTTATTTCCATTAAAGTTGATTTTATTTAAAGTAAAAAAAAATGTTTTTGGTCTTAGTTTTAAGACTATATTTCATTATGTGTATACTAACAATATACTCTGTGCATTATATACTAGCAATAGCATGTTAAAAATAAGACTGATTCTTATCAAGGTTGATTCTTTTCAGTGAACTGGTTCACTACTGGTGATTGCACTAAATATTTTGATTGATTTGATTGTAGCAGTTAACAATTCACTGATGAAATGATCTGGACAGAGAGAGTCAAAATGAAGAACCTGAATATGTAACAACCTTGCTCATCTTTGAATGTTTGGATTTCTGATGTATCATGTAACCTTGTTAAAAAGTGTACACACATTTAGACACTTACAGGTGCATCTCAATAAATTAGAATGTCATGGAAAAGTTCATTTATTTCAGTAAATCAACTCAAATTGTGAAACTTGTGTATTAAATAAATTCAATGCACACAGACTGAAGTAGTAATTAAAGCAAAAGGAGCCCCTACTAAGTATTGAGTACATGAACAGTAAATGAACATACTTTCCAGAAGGCCAACAATTCACTAAAAATGTTTTTTTTTATTGGTCTTATGGAGTATTCTAATTTGTTGAGATAATGAATTGTTGTTTTTTTGTTAAATGTGAGCCAAATCATCACAATTAAAAGAACCAAAGGCCTAAACTACTTCAGTCTGTGTGCATTGAATTAATTTAATACACGAGTTTCACAATTTGAGTTGAATTACTGAAATAAATGAACTTTTCCACGACATTCTAATTTATGAGGGCACCTTTATGCTTGTATACCATGCTTGTGAGCACCTTTGAAAGGTTCTGATTTTTTTTAACCAAGGTGAAGAGATGTTTTGTGCACCGACATGCATTTTTTTTATAGGTTTTCAACCTTTTTACCTGAGTGTATTGAAGGCATGAATTACTGGATTGCTGTACTTCCATTCAGTATTGAATTTTCACCTACACACTGCCACAAGCATTACACATTGACAGGACCAAGATCAATTTAAAACGTGACTGCTGTATGCACTGATGTAGGTTTGAATGCTTGCACATCAGCGCTCTCATGGTTCAGCTACATGGACATATTAAGCTAAAAATACACCATAACATCTATTCCTTTGCACTCAGTATCAAAGGACATGTTCATGTCTGTTAAAAACCATAATTTTCTGCACCTGACTGCAGTTACACTCATTAACTGATACTAAATCCTCAGTGGTGCATCAACATGCCACATTGGCAGAGCAATCATTTAAGGCTGTTTTCTAGCCTTCATAATTGTTGAATTCATCTGATAGAATCCACTGGAATTGTTGTGGTATGAATACAATAAACCAGACTATAAATGTCAGGCTTGGTTGATTTCACACACTGGGAATGAAGGCCTTTTCTTTATGCCATTATCTGTAGGACAAAGAGAGTTTTATATTATATATATATATATGGTGCAGATATGGTTTTATAAGAGACATAAAACTAACACAATGTAGGAGACAATGGTCAAAGGTTCAGTTTAGCTGTTATGCTATATTTCAGACTATCGCTGTTGACCAATCAAAAGCAAGTATTCCAGAAAATAAAAAACAGAATAGGTTTACTTTTACAAGAAAATCAAATTTCAGTCTTTCTACTTCAACATTTCACATTTAATTTAATGTTACTTGCAAAAAAAAATAAAAAATCAGCGTTGCTATGGAAATAATATGATACTTTTAGATTATTTTATTACTTAATATTGCATTTTTTGTATAATTACCATTGTTCATTGACATAAAAAAAAATCAAGCTGTCATTTCATGTACTCTCGGGGGCCCCTGGTGGCTATGGGCTTATGCCTTGGGCCGGCTCTGTCCATAGTTTTATAAAACTTGAAATCAATCAACACTCTTGATTTGACTAAAGTTAAAAAAACAGTCAAAAACACTCTGATAGGACTTTTTCTCAATTGTGTTTTTCCTACTGATATCAATTGCAAATTTAGATTCACCCAAAATGAAATTCAGTAATTGAGAAGTGAACCTCATGTCACGTCTGTACTTAAAACCCAAAATAAATGTCTCTGCAGAAAATAACTCATCAAAACAATTGAAAAGCCCATTTAAAACCCACAAATACAGGTTCCAACCTAAAACACTGCACAGAAACATGAAACACTGTTTCTCTTTTGGAGCAGAAAGGACATGTAGAACAAACTTCTGGGTTTAAAATAGGAATAAAAGCGTTAACTGCAATAATACCATGAAGTACTCGCCACTGTATGTCCCCTATCCTTTTAGATAAAGGTGGCTTATACAAGGATCTCCACTCAGGTTTTACAGTTTCGTCTAAGCCAAAAAAAGATCGCCATGGTGTATCAACTTTCTTTTCAAGACTTTTCTTGTTAAAAGCCATAACACAAGCACTATACAAAGTTTTACCCTTAGCTGACAATAAATCAAACCATAAAGATTCCCAAGGTTTTAAAAAAAGACATGTACACCCCTCTAAATTATGTAGCAGCTTTAAACAAGGAAATGAATCCTGCGCATTGGTGGTACCTTCCCCAGAATGATAGTCCTTCAATGTTTGATCCTCCTCAGCTGTAAGTGCTGCTTTTAATTTACACAAAAAGATGGAAACAATACGAACCGATTTAATGCCCAAGTGCTGAGATGTTGCCTCAGCATTCTCCAAATCTGGGCCAGCCAAAAGTTAACATCTGTCCCAAAAGTTGTACAATTCCAGATTTTGAAGTGCCGATCTGAGCATGTAAATCGCACTGTCAGATGACATCCAGACGGGCTCAGTATCAGAAGGCTCCTCCACAGGCAATAGATCATGAGAACATGCGGCTTTCAACCTTTGTATGAAAACAAACCACAGTTGAAAAAGATTCTGTAGAAAGATGGCATCTTAGTCGACAAGTCATTTTCGAAAGGGTCCAAGCAGAAAAACATTGTTATCCAACACCAAAGCCCCAGGATGTTTTGCCGAGTAGAGGGCAGGCAACAGACTCTCCAAAAATTCGAGGCACCATCAAAAGTTCTTGTAAAAACTGTAACCAAAAGGCAGACAGTTCTACTTTGTAAGGTAGTCGTCCTGTAATCCTTTATCCTTAGGCAGGTATAAAAACGCTCCGGTGCACCCAGCGTAAATTGTCCCAGAAGAAATCTACAAGAATAGCTTGAATTTGAGCTAACAGATGAACTGGAGGGGCCACACAGGCCAGCCTGTGCCATAAGGAGGATGCCACCAAATTGTAACAACAAGAATCAAGCCATATCCTTTTTAAAGGGCGACCCTTCCAGTTTTTCTGCTGGGTAACTCATTAAAAACAGCAAAAATAAAAAACAGGGACCTCGAAAAAACCATCACAATGAGTACGTTACATGGACACCAAGATTCAATTTTTAACACGATAAAGACATACTCGATAAGAATCTTACCATGTAAACAGAGATGTTTGTTACTATCCGGCAGTTAACGTCATCAAGGAAATTTAAACACTAATAGAATTTTAGACAGGTGGAGTGGAGTATTCCTATTTTAGTCGCATTATTGAAGTGTATAGACATGTAAACACCTTAATCAGATTATTACCATCATGCAGGATTTTTTTGCCGCATTTTGCGACAGGATATACACACGGCAGTGCTCAACCGTTTGACGGAAAACAAAAGAGCATGGCTTCAACAACACCGTCGTCTGTTTGCACGTATAGCATGACAAATAATTAACTGCACTTCATTAAATTAAAACTGAAACACCTAAAACTGTATATGGCATCATAACGAAGTTGAACTATATGTTTATCCGTGAAATTCTGGGTTGGACGTCGGATGGCGTGGCGTGGGGCCGTAATGACGTGTGCCATTATAATCGATCTATGTACTAACATGTAAAACAGGAACATGAAAGGAATACTCTAAAAGCAACTCATGTAAACACCTTAATCGTTACGAAAAAAACCCCTCATTTTTTAAAACTCACGTGTAAAACTTTGCTAAGTCCATACAATTTTCTTCACCGGAAACCACTTCTTTATTAGTAAAGGAACCCTCGGCCATTAGGCTTCTTGTCTTTCAACAAACTGTTTGACATCAGGGAACTAATCCCGAACATTAACACACCTTATTTTTTTGTTATGGCGCTGAGAACAGCTGTATGAGCAGACAAAATCATTACTAACCAGCAAAACATGTGCACACTAGAATCAGAATCACTGTCACTTTCTGTCTCATGATCCTCACTAAGTTGTGAGCCATTTTTTTAGGGGTGATTTTATTTCATGATACTTATCTTTCTTTTTCCTTTTTTGAGGCACTTTAAACAAATTCTGTCCAACTTCCTCATCAACACAATCCATCCATCCAGCCCGGCTCTCACCTGACGGCCTCAAGTCCAGACGCTCAGGTTCAACTGCACCGGGAACGATATTGCCATCACTTTGCCCAGTACCTTCTGCTTCTTTCAATTTATCGGGACAATTTTAAATTAGATGTCCCACTTTCCCACACCCGAAACACTTTGTTCTTGGAGTTGAGACAAAGATAACATACTAAAAGCTATCAACACGAAACTTAAGTGACAGGTCTAACTCAGCGTCATCTTGAACTACCACGTATACAAAGCGCCTAAAGGAGACGATATGTTTCAAAAGAGGGGATTCAGTACTTATCGGGATTTTTTTAAATTGGCGACACCAGTTTTCCGTAACAGGACAGGGCCTGAGTATCATCACTCATGAACGGGGGAACATTCGATAAAGCAACTCTCTTAGATGGTAATGAGAGGGGAAGGACAGGAATAAACTCGCCGCCAACAGTAACTCTGTGCTCAACAACAACATTTGCTTGATCAATACTGTCAAGAAAAATTACAGCTGTGTTATTCACTCTAGAGGCAGGTAAAATAGACTCAAGCCCCTCAACCTCTCCAATAGCCAAGCAACATTGCTCAACACTCGCCGCGGATGTCACTTTAACAGCGTGACGCCACGTAAGCGAGCTCAAATTCACACTTGGGGCTGACATACACTCTTAAAAATAAAGGTGCTTCACGATGCCATAGAAGAACCTTTTTGTCTAAATGGTTCCATAAAGAACCTTTAACATCCATGAAAACTTTCCATAGCACAAAAGGTTCTTTATGGTGGAAAAAGGTTCTTCAGATTATTAAAAAGGTAAGAAAGAGATGGTTCTTTAAAGAACCTTTGAATGAATGGTTCTTTGTGGAACCAAAAATGGTTCTTCTATGGCATCGCTTGAAGAACCTTTAGAAGCACCTTTATTTTTAAGAGTGTACCTCCCTGATAAACAGGCAGTACTCTGCCCAAAGTAAAGCAGGAACAACAGCTCCAATAACCCACCAATAGAGAAAGCACAAGCAAGAAAACAGAAAGAAAAAATATCACTCACAGAGAGCCACCTGCACTCGCACCACTCCGTTCACTCGCCCTCAACAATCACACTGGAAGTGAGAGAGAGATAGAGAGAGAGAGAGAGAGAGAGAGAGAACATCAGCGCACAACCACTGGAATCAAGGAGAATATTTGAAGGCAGCACAAGAACGAGGGAGTGAGAGAGAGACAGATGGAGACAGAGAGAGACTGGGTGATAGCGGGTTGGCGGGTGGACGGATGAAAGTGCTGGAGACCAGAAGATGCTTCAGCTTTGTCAGTGTTTCCAGCATCATGATGACGATACAGAACAACCTGCACAAACAGACTGACATATCCGCAGCTTCCTTCTGATTTAAATCAAGCAGGATCACTAACCAACACAACTCTACTTATCTGGATCACATCAGGTAAAAAAAATACAGCATCTTTACACTACATACACTTTAAATTGAAATGCAGATTGTTGAGTTATTGTAAACTAAAAGTATAAACAATTTAGCACTGGTTTTTTTTTCTCATTCAAAGACTTTCAGGTTTTGTTACATGTGAGGGAAATAACATATATTAATGATTCTGATTTTATGTCTATGGAGTATGGAGAAATATACTGTCCACAGAAAATCATTCGTAAATGTTATTTCCTTCACACATAACAAGACCTCAAAGTCTTGGAATTATGTTATAGAACATGATGTTTTAGATGTGTGAAGAGGGGAGAGAGAGAGAGAGAGAGAGCAAGCAGTTTCATTCATTCATACAAAACCATCAGAAACAGGTTTATACATCAAAAAGAAATAACACATCATCTAAAAAAAATAGAAACACTAAAGATACCCAATGTGAAAATATGAGTTAAAGAAACACATTTCTGTCCCAATTTTGAAGAAAAAAAAAAAAAAAAAAAAAAAAGGTGGGGACCTTGAGCCTTATTGATGTAGACAGTATGTTATATGTATATATAGTATGGTGTATATTACTGTTGTTATTGTTACTGAGCATGATTTATCATTTTTCAATCCTATTCATTTTATATAAAATGTACTTGGTTATATCTCATAAATGAGGGACTATCGGAAATATAACCTCATAAATGTTTAACATTCTATCTATCATATATGTATCATATTACTACTAATATTATTAAAGTGGCCATTATGGCCATATTAGTGACTCACTGGTAGCTGCTTTACATGTTTGTTTGTTCTCACATGTTTTGACAGTTCTGTGGGGAATTTCATTGTTTCATGACATTTCATTGTTGTGTATTCATGATACTGTAATCTGATTACAGTCCTGCATTTTTGTTTAAAGTCATTCTGTTTTACAACTCATAAAAGCTGACTTGCATATCACTGAATCACTGCTGTAGTTTTCACCAGTATGAGCTGTGTTATAAGTGGACAGTATCTTTCATATGTCATTCTCAGCTATTATAGGGACAGGTGATACTGCTGACCTCTTGGAAAGATACTTGTCTGCAGGATTTGAAGGAAATGACTGTATATATTTACTATTACTATATATGTAAGTAGAGCCAATCCTTTTAAATATGAAGACATTTTCAAAGTCTGAATATTCCCAAAGCTATAAAGACAGATAGTTTATCTGATATTTTAAGTGTTCACAACTCAATCACATAAATCAGTATTTAAAATAATTGATCAAGACCTCAGAAATTATGAACAAGAAAATTCCATATATTGCATGTAATCTGCTATTGATATTGCTGTTGACTTTATTCTTTATTTTAAAATCAGTTATTAAAACTTTGCTCATTTATTTTTGCATATAATAATAGCAGATTAGTGGTTCATTAGTAGTTCATTTTATATATTAATGTCAAGTAGGTTTCGCTTAAAACATAATTTGCAAAAACTGACAGACGTCTTATATTATAACATTATCTGAGCTAATTTTACATGGCTGGAAGTTTAGTAACAGTATAAAATTGTTAGTGTATTTGAAGACTGAAAAATAAATATCTGTTGCTGCTTAAAGGAAGTGTGCAGAGCAGAAATGTACCCCAGGAGGTCTGGCTAACCTGATTAACTGAAAGTCTCATTACACTGACTAACTGTGTACAAACTACTGGCAGGCTCACACTGACCTCTACTGATGTTCTGTTGAAGTAGAAAAGATAATTTAAAACAAACTGACAAAGAGCTATTGAATAGCTATATAAGGTGAAAATGGTAATCTATTGTGTCTGTAAAAACTCAACAGACAGATTAAATCAGACTCAGACATCTTAACACAAGCAGAGAGAAGCAAGCAGCCCAGTGAAGTATCTGATCTATTTATCTGCTGTCCTGTCTCCACGAGTCACATTAATCGTCTGCTCCAAGGACAACCTGATTAAACATGAGTACAACAGTACAGAGCCAGCAGGAAGGAAAGTTATAATGCCTTTTGGACCAATATGTTAATTTTTCTTTGGACAGTTCTATCAGATTGTTACACATTTATGAGGTTACATTTCCAATAGTCCCTCATATATGAGCTATAACAAAGTATATTTATATAAAGATGCATAGGAGAAAAATGATAAATCACGCTCAATAATAACGTAGTTAAAAATTGTATAATATATAATATATATATCGACAGTGTGGGTACGGAAAGTATTCAGACCCTTTTAAATTTTTCACTCTTTGTTATATTACAGACATTTGCTAAAATCATTTAAGTTTTTTTTTTTTTTTTCCTCATTAATGTAAACAAAGCACCCCATATTGACAGAAAAAAAAACAGAATTGTTGACATTTTTGCAGATTTATAAAAAAGAAAAACTGAAATATCACATGGTCCTAAGTATTCAGACCTTTGCTGTGACACTCATATATTTAACTCAGGTGATGTCCATTTCTTCTGATCATCCTTGAGATGCTTCTACACCTTCATTTGAATCCAGCTATGTTTGATTATACAGATTGACCTTGATTAGGAAAGCCACACACCTGTAAATATAAGACCTTACAGCTCACAGTGCATGTCAGAGCCAATGAGAATCATGAGGTCAAAGGAACAAGGAACTGCCTGAAGAGCTCAGAGAAAGAATTGTGGCAAGGCACAGATCTGGCCAAGGTTACAACAAATTTCTGCTGCACTTAAGGTTCCTACAGAGCACAGTGGCCTCCATAATCCTTAAATGGAAGACGTCTGGGACGACCAGAACCCTTCCTAGAGCTGCCGGCCGGCCAACGGAGCTATGGGGAGAAGGTCTTGGTGAGAGAGGTAAAGAAGAACCCAAAGATAATTGTGGCTGAGCTCCAGAGATGCAGTTGGGAGCTGGGAGAAAGTTGTAGAAAGTCAACCATCAATGCAGCCCTCCACCAGTCGGGGCTGTATGGCAGAGTGGGCCGACGGAAGCCTCTCCTCAGTGCAAAGACACATGAAAGCCCGCATGGAGGTTGCTAAAAAAACACCTGAAGGACTCAAAGATGGTGAGAAATAAGATTATCTGATCTGATGAGAACAAGATAGAACTTTTAGGCCTTAATTCTAAGCGGTATGTGTGAAAACCAGGCACTGCTCATCACCTGTCCAAAACAGTCCCAACAGTGAAGCATGGTGGTGGAAGCATCATGCTGTGGGGGTGTTTTTCAACTGCAGGGACAGGACGACTAGTTGCAATCAAGGGAAAGATGAATGCAGCCAAGCACAGGGATATCCTGGACGAAAACCTTCTCAGAGTGCTCAGGACCTCAGACTGGGCCGAAGGTTTACCTTCCAACCAGACAATGACCCTAAGCACACAGCTAAAAAAAACGAAGGAGTGGCTTCACAACAACAACTCTGTGACTGTTCTTGAATGGCCCAGCAAGAGCCCTGATTTAAACCCAATTGAGCATCGCTGGAGAGACCTAAAAATGGCTGTCCACAAACGTTTACCATCCAACCTGACAGAAATGGAGAGGATCTGCAAGGAGCAATGGCAGAAGATCCCCAAATCCAGGAGTGAAAAACTTGCTGCATCTTTCCCAAAAAGACTCATGGCAGTATTAGATCAAAAGGGTGCTTCTACTAAATACTGAGCAAAAGGGTCTGAATACTTAGGACCATTTCAGTTTTTCTTTTTTAATAAAACTGCAAAAATGTCAACAATTCTGTGTTTTTCCTGTCAATATGGGGTGCTGTGTGTACATTAATGAGGAAAACAAATTAACTTAAATGATTTTAGCAAATGGCTGCAATATCCCAAAGAGTGAAAAATTTAAGGGGGTCTGAAATACTTTCCGTACCCCATGTATTATATATATACTAGCAATATATATATATATATAATATATCTATATATATCTCTTATTATATATATATATAATATATAATGAGATGATATATATAGATATATATAGATTATAGATATTTATATATATGGTCCTCATTTGGAAGGCGCTTACGTCTGCGAAAATGACTAAATAATCAATAAATAATATATATTATATATATATATAATATATATATATACACACACACACAAAGGTATATGTTCATAAAGATAATAGTACTGAAAATAGGACGAATAAATCCGGATTCTAGTTACTGAATCTATATGTGGGGATTTCCTACACATTATATAATATACCAACACAAATATGAATAGCCTAAAAGAAGCAGGATCAATTATTATATTACAGCCAGCATAAATAACCACTGTTTTAATATCTACTCTATTCTGTACTATTATTAAAAAGATAGATAGATAGATAGATAACTTTTGTAATAATTCAATTTAATACAGTGCAGACCTCACGATGTTGCCACAAGGTGGAGTCTGTGTGTTTGATAGGAAGTTTTCTTAACAAACGCTCTTATTTAAATGCACATCAGAATGTGGTTTCATCTTTCACGTTCATTTTCTCTTGTAGCTGCACACTCACTAAATAAAATACCCTCCCTCCCACAGCCAGTACAAGAGTAGAGTGGTGTGAGGCACCGTACAGAGACGTGACATGCATACAGATGCAGAGACGAGCTCGTTTAAAGGGGTCATATGATGCTTTTTTAAAGATCATCATTTTGTGTATTTGGTATAACAGAATACGTTGACATGCTTTAATGTTAAAAAAACACATTATTTTTAAAATACTTTATTGTACATTATTGTAGGTCCTCTATGCCCCGTCTCTCTCAAATGCTTAGTTTTCTACAAACTCCCTCCTTCCGACAAGCGCAGTCGCTCTGATTGGCCAGCTGACCCAGTGCATTGTGATTGGCAGAACACCGCAAGCACTCGTCGGAAATGTAACGCCCCTTACCATAATCACGAGCTTCATCTTTCAAAATAAATGTAAAGACAGAGCCCGAAAGGGGAACAGAGTCGCGTGACAGACACAGTGATGAAGCTGGTATGTGTTTGCAGTACACAAGCCACGGTTAAGACAGCTGACTTTTCCACGGATGTGACCCGCGCTTCTCTCTCTCTCTCACACACACAACACACACACATACACCGAGATCACACACACCACACACACACACACCCACACACCACACACACACACACACACACGATGCGCAGAACTCCACATTTGAACAGTCAATAGCAAATACTTAAACTAATAACAAAACAGTAGCTGATTCAGAAGCGCCAGATTGTCATAGCAAAGTCAGAATTACCTCCTCTCCTAGGTTCACGAAACGGTCGTCCATAAAATGCATTGCTGTTCTGTTGTAAGTGATCTTAAAGATTCCTAAATGCATCTACTTTCGGAAGGCCAAATAAAGTGATTTTGCTTTCGCCTAGAAACACTCAGTGTCTCCCTGACATGCTGCTTCAACACTAACTGGGTTACTGAAACCACGCCTTCTTTCTTTGCGTGCACATTTGGGCGGCATTATGCAAATATTTCCACATAGTGAGGTAGATATGTGGGGGCTTGTTAGAACGAGCCGTTTTAGGGGGGCGTGGCAGAGTCTTAACTTTGATTGAAAGAATATCTCTTTGGTTTTGAGACTTTAGTCTTTGCAACTTCAGGGATCTTATCTATGCACAATCAGCTTGTAACACTCCAAAGAGAAAGGAAAACTTGAAATCGCATCATATGACCCCTTTAATATCCCCCGCTGCAGCTCGTGTTTTCAGACTGATTCTGCGATGGTCAAGTGGAGCCGTGCAAACAACACGATAACACTTCATTTGCTCTCTTTCTGCCGCCAGTAGCAATGTGTGCCACAAATTACCCAACAAACTGTTTTATTATGGTAATAAGAAGTAGGGAAGTAATGACCTTTGTGTTATTAATGGCATGTGGAAATTGCATTAAAATTTAAAAAGACAAAAAGTAATAGCTTAACACCACAACACATGACCTCAGAGAAGAAAAGAGGCAACAACAGTATTTTATCAAAGAAAAATGTCATCAGGATAATGTTGGCTTCAAGCATCATTATAAATATGCACATGAAAAATCATGTGCTAATGCTTTAACAAGCAATACATTTTTCTCATAAAACGGATTTAAAATCTTATAGGTTTATATGAAGGCATACGAGCCATATCTAGGGCCAAGAATGTCATACACTCTCAGAAAAAAGTACAAAAGTAGTGACTGAGGTGGTACGTTTTCAAAAGGAGCGTTTTTGTACCTTATTTGGGGTACATACTGTATTAGTGCTGCCCCAGAGATAGCGTTTTTTTTTCTGAGAGTATAAATTGATAGAGGGCTATTTTGGCTTCCACCAGTAAACACTTACTCAGCAACCATCCAGAAACACCCATCTTATCACATAGAAACCATCCAAAACATGATAACAACCTCATAGAAATACCGTGGTAACCACCCACAACACTAGCATCATAACAATAGACAAGCAGAAGTCACATTTCCTTCAGAAAAATGTGCAAATCACTGCAACAGAGTGTGGAAATGTTGATTTACATTACTACAATGCAAAAAAATAAATGGTTGAGAACAGGCAAATTGATGTATGAGGGGCCGTACAAGCCATAATTCATTCTGGCACTCTCACACACTTACATTCTCCTTTCACATACATACATTTCTGCTTTCACACACTTACATTCTCCTTTCACATACATACATTTCTACTCTCACACACATACATTCTCCTTTCACATACAAACATTTCTACTCTCTCTCTCACACACACATGCATTCTCCTTTCACATACATACATTTCTGCTTTCACACACTTACATTCTCCTTTCACATACATACATTTCTACTCTCACACACTTACATTCTCCATTCACATACATGCATTTCTACTCTCTCACACACACATACATTCTCCTTACACATACATACATTTCTACCTTGCTCAGCTCTTCCTCACAATTTTACAATGATGCTATTCAAAGTCATCCTGTTTTCTTTTCAAGTACATATTTTAAGTTTTTAATTTTAAAATATCATTATGTAACCTACGTGTTCTACAGATCTGTGTAAAAGTGTGATGATACTGATTTTGATCGTATGTTTACAGGGTCCTCAATGCAAACTAAATTTTTTGTTTTCTACTGGCCCAGTTTGGCCAGTGGTTTTAATTTTTTTACTTGCCCTGGCTAAATTTTCACAGGCCTTGCCACAATGAATCAATCAATAAAATTAATAAATAAGACTTATTGTTTTCATTTGTTGACTGTAACATTGTATTGTAATGATAACAATTTTTGCACAAATAGGTACAATAGTTCAAAGATAAAAACTGAAATGAACCATGCTTTTTCAGGTCTTTCAGGTAGGTCTAACTCTATTCCAGTTAAGGATGCACTGATATGGATTTTTCGAGGACCGATTCCAATTACTGTTTTTTTTTTCTTTTACAATCAAATGAGCCGATTCCCATACTCGTTGCCAATTTATTTAGTTTTTATTACTTTTATTTATTTATTTTTACATTTATTAAATGTTTATTTTGCTCTGTTACTGGCCAAACTAACATTGAACAAACAAAATATATGCAACTGAAGCACTTGCACAAAACAAAAGCATCAGACGGGCGTAGAATGAATAATTTATAGTGTATTATCTTTATTATTAGTGTTTTTATTACCTTAATTATATGTATGTCTGCACTATGACTGTAGGCTGTACTGGAAGCTCCTGACACCAAGAAGAATTCCTTGTGTGAGTAAACACACTTGGCAATAAAGCTCTTTCTGATTCTGATGAAAATGCAAATTCAATCTCTGAAACCAGGTGTCGCTTAAGTGCAAATAGCTATAGATTATATTTATAGCCACTATGTTAAAATAGCAGGGTATTCTGCTAATTCCTTATCGCAAATAGTGGCAATTATCTGCACCTCAGCATTGTAATACATTATAAAACAGTATGCAATAATAACTTATTGAGTGTAAATTATAATTTTATTTCAAATTATTAAATGGATGCCACCTTCTTGGGACAATTAAGCCCTCCCTAACCCTACCTGATACTTTATTTTCAACTTTTTGATTATTTCCTTCATTTTTATTAAAAATAAATGCTTTTCTGATGTTATTTGAAATTTGAAAAGGGAGAAAAAAAAGTTTGCCAAAAGGTAGATTCGAACCCGGGTCGATCACATCAAAAAGGAGTATGATACAAACTTTACCATCTGTGCCACTGAATCTGATGATTTATAACTGTCTTTTGTTATGATGACTAGCCCAATCACACTTTGGTGGGTGGAATTAATGTAAGCCTCTGCCAACAAGGTGGGCTATTTGCACTTAGTGTAAATAGACACTCCGATTTCTTTTTTTAAAATTCCCAACAGTTAAAGTTGCCCAGAGAAAACACACCCAGCACACCCACTTCCGGCGCCTATGCTGTCTGTCTGGTAACTTACAGTATTTTCTCTGCTTGCGCGACTATTCTCTCCTCTTTGTGTCCGTCTTCAGTGCATCTGTCTTACAGATAATATATCATGATGATCACTACGTTTGTGTTACCAAATTGCAACCTGCCCGCGTTGTTTTTAACCTGGTCGTTTTTGATTAGTGTCAGTTTAAATGCCGGCTTTGCCAGATATTGAAAAACAAACAAAACAATCTAAAAACAAATAAACTGCAATCTTGTCCAAATCTTGAGTTATGGAAATAATATAAAGATATCGCTGTCCCTAACTTACAATCTCCCACTTTATTCACTTCCTAAATTAAGTGGGGAAAAAAATCCATAGACGCTTATAATACGTGTATCTGGCAACACAACTGAGGCCGAGTCTCAATCACAACTCCCTCAAGGGACGAGGCATGTAACCTTCATCACGATGATGATTTATATATAGATATATATAGAATATTATATATATATAGTTATGATTATATATATTAATATATATATTCCATTACCTCCTTCTTTCCATAAGCCTTCCGTTTCCACTATACTCTCTCTCACACATACAGTGGGTCGAAAGTATTCAGACCCCCTTAAATTTTCACTCTTTGCTATTGCAGCCACTTGCTAAAATCTTTAAGTTAATTTTTTTTCCTCATTAATGTACACCCAGCACCCCATATTGACAGAAAACCACAGAATTGTTGACATTTTTGCAGATTTATTAAAAAAAGAAACACTGAAATATCACATGGTCCTAAGTATTCAACCCTTTGCTGTGACACTCATATATTTAACTCAGGTGCTGTCCCTTTCTTCTGATCATCCTTGAGATGGTTCTACACCTTCATTTGAGTCCAGCAGTGTTTGATTATACTGATTGGACTTGATAGGAAAGCCACACACCTGTCTATATAAAACCTTACAGCTCACAGTGCATGTCAGAGCAAATTATAATCATGAGGTCAAAGGAACTGCCTGAAGAGCTCATAGACAGATTGTGGCAGGGCAAGACTTTGCCATGTTAAAAAAGAATTTCTGCTGCACTTAAGGTTCCTAGAGCACAGTGGCCTCCATAATCCTTAAATGGAGACGTTTGGGACGACCAGAACCCTTTCTACTTTGGCCGTCCGCCAAACTGAGCTATCGGGGGAGAAGAGCCTTTGTGAGAGAGGTAAAGAAGAACCCAAAAGATCACTGTGGCTGAGCTCCAGAGATGCATTCGGGAGATGGGAGAAAGTTGTAGAAGTCAACCATCACTGCAGCCCTCCACCAGTCGGGCTTTATGGCAGAGTGGCCCGACGGAATCCTCTCCTCAGTGCAAGACACATGAAAGCCCGTATTGAGTTTGCTAAAAAACACCTGAAGGATTCCAAGATGGTGATAAATAAGATTATCTGGTCTGATGAGATTAAGATAGAACTTTTTGGCCTTAATTCGAAGCGTTATGTGTGGAGAAAACCAGGCACTGCACACACACCTGTCCAATACAGTCCCAACAGTAAAACATGGTGGTGGCAGCATCATGCTGTGTTGGTGTTTTTCAGCTGCAGGGACAGGACGCAATCGAGGGAAAGATGAATGCGGCCAAGTACAAGGACATCCTTGAGAAAACCTTCTCCAAGTTCCAGGACCCCGCAGACTGGGCCGAAGGTTACCTCCAACAAGACAATGACCCTAAGCACACAGCTAAAATAACGAAGGAGTTGGCTTCACAACAACTCTGTGACTGTCTTGAATGGCCCAGCCAGAGCCCTGACTTAAACCCAATTGAGCATCTCTGGCGAGACCTAAAAATGGCTGTCCACCAATGTTTACCATCCAACCTGACATAACTGGAGAGGATCTGCAATGAGGAATGGCAGAGGATCACCAAATCCAGGTTTGAAAAACTTGTTGCATCTTTCCCAACAAGACTCATGGCTGTATTAGATCAAAAGGGTGCTTCTACTAAATACTGAGCAAAGGTGTCTGAATACTTAGGACCATGTGATTTATTTCAGTTTTTCTTTTTTAATAATCTGCAAAAATGTCAACAATTCTGTGTTTTTTCTGTCAATATGGGGTGCTGTGTGTACTTAATGAGGAAAAAAAATTAACTTAAAAAATTTTAGCAAATGGCTGCAATATAAAAGAGTGAAAAATTTAAGGGGGTCTAAATACTTTCCATACCCACTGTCCATACATTCTTCTCTTACATACACAATTTGCTTCAACCTACATCCTTCTATATATATATGTATTTATATCCTGTAAATGTATGTATGTGAAGAAGTGTACGGTGTGAGAGTAAGAATGTTGCATGCTAATGGAGATGCAAGTGGTGTGAAGCAAAAATATATCTATGTCAAGGAGAATTTATGTGTATGATAGTGAAATGTATGCATGCGAATGATAATGTAAGTGTGGTGAAGCAAAAAATATTGTTGTGAAAGGAGTAATTTAAGTGTTAGAGTGCCAAGGAATTATGGCTTGTACGGCCCTCATATTGATGCATTGTATGTAAAAGGTCTTTAAAAATTACATCACAACTACTAACAATAATTACAAATAACAACACAAGTTGAATTGACGTTAGCCACAGCAAAACCTTACTTAGTACCGTACCACAAAATGACCACAGAATGCAAGTCGTTCATCATTTTACTCACCCTGAGTTTCGTTCAAACCTGTATGAAGTTTTCTTTCTTCGGTTAAACACAAAAGAAAGGTTTTTTAAGGTATTTTGAAGAATGTTGGTAATCACACAGTTGCCGGTAGCCATTGACTTCCATATAAGTATTTTTTTTTCCATGCTATGGAAGTCAATGCTACCACAACTGTTTTGATTGCAACGTTCTTCAAATACTCTTTGTGTTCAACATGTGAAGAAAGGCATTATAGGTTTGGAACACTTGAGTAATTATCAACAACGGGACAGTTTTTGGTAAACTATCCCTTTAAGAACACCAAATAACGGTATACCTAGTGATACATTGCTACGACTAGAGTATATCTTATTTAGTGTGTGCATGAGCAGAAGATAAAGCTGGCAGGCCATACTCCAGTCCCACAGGAAACTTGCTTTGATTATAATTATGATTAACAAATGCTGTCCTTTTCAACATAATTGCTCTGTAGGCTGTGTTAAGTGGGTTGCATTTGAAGACCCCATGCACCGCACGCAGCGCCTACACACGCACCACGCACAACACGCACACGCCCTACACAAACACACACACAAAACACACACACCACAACACACACACACCACACCACACCACACACACACACACACACAGGTTTGTTTTTTGTGAAAAGTGGGGACATCCCATTAGGCGTAATGGTTTTTATACTGTACGAACTGTATGTGCTATTGCCCTACACCACCCCTACCCCTAAACCTACCCCTCACAGAAAACTTTCTGCTAGTTCAGATGTTGCAATACACTCCATTCTGTGTGATTTATACGCGTTTTGAAAAGTGGGGACATGGGGTAATGTCCTGAAAAGTCACTTTCTCTTTGTAATACCTATGTCATACCCTTGTCTTTATACAAATTTATGTCCTCATTTGTCACAAAAATGCACGCACACACACACACACACACAACACACCACGGTGTACGAAAATGAGCTTGGTTAACGGGAGCCATCCAGTCACATGACATGCTGTGAAATGTGAAGCGCTGTCCTGTGTTTATGCCCTTGAGTATCACGGACACATAACAGAGAATGCCTGCAAAAGCACTTATCAGTCCTTTGACCAGGATTTTAAGGGTATCTAGTCTATCCCATACAATACCAAACTCCTTTGTTTACACAAGGCTGTGATGGCAGATAAAAGGTGCTAAAAGCATCAGTCACATTTGTCCAAAAATGTGTTTTGTACTTTGTTTTATTCAGACTTCAGCATTGATGTTTATTACATTCCTATTAGTGCTTCAACTAACGTCACAGTCTTGTAATACGTGGTGCATTTGTGGGAGGGTGACAAAAATATGATGCATTTGCAAATTAGGCTTTACAAATATTAATTGCGACAACAACCCTTGACACCAATCTGCTTAGTTTGCTATAATTTTCCTTTTATATTCACTGCAAAATCTAATTTTATACAGACTGGTTTGCAAATTAGCCTTGCTTTCATGTTCAATATGTACTGTACAAGATTTAAAAAATGAGCTGATTTTCAGTGCATTTATCCAACTCAGATCTTTTTGTTTCTGTATTTCTTTTTCTTAAAGATGACACTCTTTAAGCATCCTCAAGTATGTGTTGATTACTAAGGCACATTTTGTGTAGGCAGTGATTGCTTGTCAAAAAAATCCTCTAATATGCAGCACATCGCATGAATATCTAAATGCCAGTATCTTTATGGAGCTGGGTAGATTACTTACAAATCGTAATCCGTTACTGTTTCCAGATTGTAGTTAGTAACGTAATCTACCATGAACATGCATGCATTTCTAAAAACTTTGCACTGTTAAACTACATTTATGAAGGAGTTGTCCTGTTCATCTTCTCAGACATCCTCATTTGTCATTGACCAGCTACTCCCAATTTTCACATACCTCTTCAGTTCTTCCAGCCACATTACTAACTTGTGCCACTATTTGAGACATTACTGTGGCCTGAGAGAGCGAGAGAGAGAGAGAGAGAGAGTGAGAGAGAGAGGACAGAAACTCTGGAGCTGGAGGAAAATGTCAGAGAACAGTGATGGAGTTTTCCTCTCCACTGTGAACTCCTTCTCTTTCCCTCTTTTTCACTCCCTTGATCTTCGTCTCTGTCTTTCATCATGAGCTCCTCCAGCATGTCTTAACTCACTCTCGGTTGTACGTGTGAGTCAGTCCACCTGTGACCTGCTCCTCTTTCACAACCCTTTCTTTTTTCTGTATCCCACTGTGTTCTGTGCTCCTGCTGGTTCTCACTTTTTGTGTATCAGTTCAAGGTCCATTTCCCCTGTCACTATTTTCTCTTCTCTTTCACTCACTTCACTTTCCTTTTCAACTGTTCTTTCATTCTCCTCGCACATCACAGACAGACAAGAAATGCCCATTGCGTCATGAAAAGGCTTTTGCTTTGGCATCAGTAGGTGTCCTTATGGAGATCACAGCAGTGAATGCACTATTTACCGGGTGAGAGGGCTTTGAAATGCTTTGTAGATAATGTAATTTCCATTTCCCATTTGATACATCGAGGTTAGGTATGTATCATTAAAGCACAGAACCTTTATGCAGTATGTGCTAAACTGATTATATTTATATAAGAACCATCTCACTGTAAACAGGGAGCAGCTATGATGAAAAATATATGAATTAAGCTTTTGGAGTCCTTTCACCTGAAAATTATTAAACGAAGGTATAGACAAGTCACATTTATTTATATAGCATGTACAAAATGCAGATTGCAAGCAGCTATGATGCTAAATTAATTATAAAACATTCAATTTAGCTATAAAGCAGCTCTACAGAAGACAATAGTGTCATTATTTGGCTCAAGTAATTCAATGTTGATTCAATTTAGTTTAATAACAGTGTCAATGTCCCAAAGTTCATTAAGTAGGAAATAATTTCAAAGGCAGCTCTACAGAAGACAATAGTGGCATTATTCAGCTCAGATTCTGTGTTGAATCAATTTAGTTCAGTAACAAGTAAGTCTCAATGTTATGTTAATTCATTTTTTGATTTAACATTCAAAGCAGAAAAGTATTGAAAGCAGAGAATCAGGGCCTTTTTTATTTGAGGAAATTACCTGGGTGGTAATTTTCATAAAAGAAAATACATTTGGGCTATAAATACAAGTACGATTTGGAACAATTTTGGTTTAAAAATGGCTTTAAAAAGTCCCCAGGAAAAACACACCATAGTGATTGTTATTAGCAATAACACAACTATGCACTTGGACTTAGTTTTAGCAAAATGTTTCATCTTTCCAAATAGAAATCTTTATCTCTCTCTGCTTGAAGCTGTAAGATTGAATGGCAGGTGAGAGAAGCAGCTTTATTTATTATCTGGGCTCCAGTGTTAAAAATTCTGCTCACAGTATTGTTTTCCTCAGGATTAGCCGTTTTATACATTGCTGGAGCAAACACAAGGCCATTTGTATTCCAGCCATTTGTGTTATTAGCTTACCAGATTTGCGCTTAACATTGCATTTGCCTTTTGGATGATCAGAGGCACTAGCTGCCCAACTTGAGCTGTGAGGGGGTTCGGGGGTTGGTGTTTTCTGTCCTCTCCTTTTCATTACTTTCTCATTTAGTTGGCATCACCATGGTCGAGTCCTGCAGCAGGATGTTTGCTCTTTGTGAGCAAACAGATTGAAGTCAAAGGTGTCTCTGCGTCTTCATGTCTTCTAATTGAAGAGGGGGATGGCTGAGAGAGCTTTCGGACACACTCATGCATCCACAATGGCACGGATGACAAATATATCTCACTTCTAATCTCTGAATCCATTTTATATCCAGGGCAAATAGATATGCAGACACACACACTCAGACAGGGATGAACAGGTGTCTCAAAATTACTAATTCTCAATTAGTAATTCCACCTTTTCCATTAAAAAATGCTTAAACATTCTTTAAATAAGATAAATGACTATGGTAAATTACTAATTATTTACTACAAATTGCAAATAATTCTGGCAAGTGATTCTTATAAGCACAAACATCAAAGTTTCTCAGGGGAATGGCATATTGTAATGCAGAATGCAAAAATTTTGTGAACTCTAAACAAAAAATAAATAAACTTTTAATTTTTTGAAAAAAAAACACAACAAAAAAAAACCTTTGTGCTGTGTTGAAAATTGTTTACCTAAAGGTAAAAAAGGGTCAAAAATTTAAATAGCTTATAAATCTGTCATTATCACCAAATCTTGGATTCAATATTTTTATGCACCTTGGTTTTTGAGTGAAAAAAAGCATTATTTGTGGATAATTTAAGCAATATTCACTCAAAATCTGAGGTTCATAAGCTCAGTTCAATGGAGCCAACGATTAATCAGTCCCAAAAAGAACAACAAAACCTGTGCTAACTTAAAGAAAATAAGTTGATAAAAAGTATTAAATTCAATATTTGGTGATAATATTGCATAACGAGAAATTTATAAGCAATTTTTTGTAGGCTGGGTATTTTTTGATTTTGATTTTTTTCCAATGCGATAACATTAACTATAATTTTTGGGGGAAAATCTCCAGGTCCAAATGAAACACATGGGGGTTAAAGATGTTAAGATATTTTCACTTTTTTTGCAGTAATCAGATGCCCTTTCAACCTTATGATTGCCATCAGTGCCTTTAACTAACATGTTTTATTTATTTATTTTTTATAGATCTTAACGACACCTGGAACAAAGGAATACCAGCGAAATAAAACAAACAAAATATATCACACCTAAACTCCTCTAGCCATCTCTCTTTTTTTGATGGTATGATGGAACAGCTTCAACTCCAGATGAACTAATCTTGATTTAACAATATGCTGTGGATCACGTTCTCCACTGGGAGGCTGTTTTTGCGGCAAGAGCACATGGAGAGTAACGTAGTAATACTTTGATTCACAGACTCAATTTGTTTTTAATGAGCTGGAATGCCTTCTCTCTGCCAAGAATGAGAAGTTGAATGATGCTCAGCGAGCCATGCCCTTCAACACCTGCACACTCTCATAGAAGAGCACAGGTTTGCTTAGCAATCGAAGAGGAATGCTCATACTTAGAATTCTGCAGATGCAACAATTTCGTCTTTAGATTCCAATTTTTCTGCTTATTATCTCCAAGTTCTGAAGGAACGGGAGTCCCTTAGGAGATGCAGATGAGACCCATGTGAGGCTGTCGGGTTGGTCACAAGGACCTGTCTATTGGTTTGGTGCACAAAATGTCAAGGGCACTTGAAGGTTGAAGAAAAACAAGACTTGTGACCGTTTGAGAATGTCTAACTTTAGAGTAACATTAAAACATTGAGTGACTTTTGGAAATCGCATACAGAAAAAAGTCAATACAACAAAAAATGGCAGAGCTTGCTGGATACAATGGCAGCGAGAACTTTGTGTTCTCAACCGGTCTGCCTTTCAACTCTACTGGCGACTATGAGTATTACGAACCCGAACCCGATGCCAGCAAGATCATCATCCCCTCCATCTATGCACTGGTGTGCTGCATCGGCGTCACGGGAAACGCCATGGTCATCTATGTCATCCTCAAGTACGCCAAGATGAAGACGGCCACCAACATCTACATTCTCAATCTCGCCATTGCGGATGAACTCTTCATGTTGAGTGTCCCCTTCCTGGCGACCTCGGCCGCGGTGCATCACTGGCCGTTTGGCTCGCTTATGTGTCGTTTGGTTCTCAGCGTGGATGGCATCAACATGTTCACGAGCATCTTCTGCCTGACCGTGCTGAGCGTGGATCGCTACATTGCAGTGGTGCACCCAATCAAAGCGGCTCGCTACCGTCGCCCAACCGTCGCCAAAGTGGTCAACGTTTGCGTGTGGGGACTTTCGCTGCTTGTAATTCTGCCCATCATCATCTTTGCAGACACGGTTCCGGCTCAGGACGGAGGAGTGGACTGCAACTTCCTATGGCCTGAGTCCTCGTGGTCAGAAGCGTTTGTGGTCTACACGTTCCTAATTGGTTTCTTGCTCCCCGTGGTTGCTATCTGTCTGTGCTACTGCTTGATTGTAGTTCGCATGCGAGCGGTGGGTCTAAAAGCGGGCTGGCTGCAGCGACGGCGCTCTGAAAAGAAGATCACACGCATGGTGCTGCTAGTGGTGGCCGTTTTTGTGCTCTGCTGGATGCCGTTTTATATTGTGCAGCTGATTAGTGTGTTCCGCAAGCCGCCGAACCCCATGGTGACTCAGCTATTTGTCATTCTAAGCTACGCTAACAGCGGCGCCAACCCCATTCTCTACGGATTCGTGTCGGACAACTTCCGCCGTTCGTTTCAGCGTATCATTTGTTTCCGCTGGCTGGAGAACGGACTGGATGCTGAGCAGGTGGACTACTGTGCTGTTGCCCTGCGGCGTCAGAACACATGCGGCCCACCAGACTTTCCAAAGGAGTGCTTGGCCTCCGACATGGTGTTTCGTAATGGAACCTGTACCTCCCGTACAACCACTCTGTGAGAGGGTATCCAGTGAGAGTGTTAAGAGTTTAAAAGCGGAGAGTGGTACCTCACAAAAAATAACGTTCCCTTTCATGGGAACTTCGAACTGCGTCCTCTAGGGGTCGCTATGGGGAACACCTCGTCGTGACCCGTGTCTGAAGCATACATTGAAAAAACACCAACTCGTTGGCCGGCGACAGCCATGACGTCACTACCGGTGAGACTACAGTATAAATCGGGTGCCGGGAGTGACAAATCATTATCTTCTTCGTCTTCATGGACTGTTCTGTTTGAAGCGTGCATTTTCAAGGAAAAAGTAAGAGCTATCTATTTATTATGGCGAGCACTAGTAGAGCATTTAGAAGGTGTGTGCATCCGTGTCAGCGCTATTTGACACCAGATGACACACACGATCTATGTGTTGTTTGTTTGGGCGAAGAGCACGCACACGATGTCCTCGAGGGGGCAATCTGCGTGCACTGCGAGTTTTTTCCAATGAAAAAACTCCGTTCTCGGTTGTCTCTCTTTTCAAGTAAAGAGGGGAAGCCATCTGATTCCCGCGGCTCGGGACCCGCCGCCGCTGAGGCACGGAGGGAATGAGCTCGTGGGGATTGCAGGTGGACCTGGCCGATGAGTTTAAAGAGGGACTTTCCTTCTCGCGCTCATCGGGGGGGGCGAGAGACAGCCACTGGAGGATGATGTTCTCTCTTTAACATCATCTGATCCAGGGGCCAGTGCTCTGCTGGGTTCAGCCCAGGAAGAGCAGGAAATGGATGATGAGAGCGAAGAAGCTGAGGCTGAGCTTTCTCAATCCGCCTGCCCTGCGTATGATGAGCTCTTAGAGGGTATGGATCGCGCCACGGCAAGACTTGACTGGCCATGGAAGCGGACTAAGGAAGTGGAGTCGCGAGGTCGTCTCGACGAACGTTATCTTTCTGGCCATAAAACCTCCAGCTCAGGGAGTCTTCCTTTCCTTCCTAAAATCCCTATGAGATCGAGAAGGAAAGGAAGAAGCCGTTTTCCTCACGCATCAATCGGCGTTTCAGCATACCAGTTATGCGACTATCGAGGCGGTGCGCGAAAACGGCTATGAGAGAATGCCCCCTGTAGAAGAGACGCTAGCTAGCTATCTCTCTATGGGAGAGACATCATCTCTCAAAACTCCCTCCTTGCCATCCATGCCTTTTCAAGCGAACATCTACAAATGAATGGCAAGGCATACGAAGCAGCAGGTCAGGCTGTTGCTTCACTGCACACGATGGCGGTGCTCCAAGCATACCAGGCTGATCTGCTGAAAGACCTGGATAAAGGCGAGGGCCTTTCTTCTGATGAGATGGCTGAGTTACGCCGCACCACGGATCTTGCTCTCCGTGCTACTAAGCAGGCTGCCTCTGCCATGGGCAGATCTATGGCAGAGATGGTAGTGACGGAGAGGCATCTGTAGGTAAACCTGGCAGACATCGGGAAGAAAAAAAGGGGCTTTCTTCTCGATGCCCCGATTTCACCCTCTGAACTTTTTGGTACATCCATTGAGACAGTCGTCGAAAAGTTCAGGGAGGCGAAGACGCGCTCAGCAGCCTTCAAAACCTTCATTCCACCAAGGTCCAGGTCTGAGCCCGAACAACAAAGGGGTCCTGGCCCATCTCGGTCTGAAAATCAGAGATGGGCACAGAAGGCTAGTGTCGCGACTCGCGCTCCTCCTCCGCCTGCGGGTAGGGGTAGGAAGTATCGTGGGTCAAAGGGAGGTAGGCAAGACCTGAGGTATGTGATCCAGACAAGGCGTCAGCGCTTTCGTCAGGATCAGAGTAATACTTAGGTATACATTCTTTCTTCAGGGGGTGTAACATCTACCCTTGTCTTCCCCTTCCTAATTCCCCTGTAAACACCATATCTCCTGCATAACAGTCTCCTTCTGGACCTATGATGTTTTGGTTGGTTCTATGGTTAATCATAGTAACCACCTTACTGAAGGTCCGGTCTAGAGGCTTTTCCGGACAGAGCTCCAACGCGGGAGCCATGGTGGGTGAGTACGATCCATGTCTAAATATATGTAAATATAAATATATGTATGTGCTAATGAAAACTGGTGGTTGTGTGTACCCTTCTGCTAATTTCTTTGCAGTGTTTCACGTGATGGGTCATGAAACCGGGTGCTCGATTTGCAGTTGTTTATTTCACTCGTAGAGATAGGTCCAGAAGGTAAGGTAAGGTTGAGGTTTCATACTTCTGAGATCAATTGCGGCCATAACACAGCTTATGCGGGAGTTTTTGAATTTCAGGGACCCCGGGTCACTGCAAAAAATTTCGGGAGTCCGGCGGGGTTACGCTTCTGATCCCTGACTGGTCTACAGTTATCCGGGTACGCCCGGAGGGGTTTTTCGCGATAAACAGGATATCCCCTTGAGGGCGCATCGCTCCCTTCACCAGTGAGGGTTATTGTGAGTATGATGTTTCTTTCGAGCGTTAATCCTCTCTGAGGAGTTAGATTCCTAGCTCCATGGGCTGTCCTCGTGGTAGTAATGAGACAATGCTCCCCTTTTATCAAAAGGTTACCTGGAATGAGAGTCTGGCTAGACAGCAGTATGCTTACCCCTCTGATTTTTCAAATCATGCTGCAGGTCGAGCCCCCTCACGTTGAGAGCTGGGTTTGTGCTCCCTAAGCCAAGGTAAACTACTGCTAGCCGTTACAGCATTGGAACATGCTGTAGGTCGAGCCCCCTCTCGACTGAGAACTAGGTGTGTTGCCCCCACAGCTAAGTAACCTATTGCTAGCTGTTCCAGTTTGGAACATGATGCAGGTCGAGCCCGTTGCGGTTTGAGAAACTGATTGTGTGCTCCCTCCAGTTGAATAACGGCAGCTGTTCCCCCAGGGAACATGGTAGGGTTGAGCTTCCATCTCAATTGAGATGGATGTCTCCCCAGAGGACAGATTTAATGCTGCCACTCCAGATATAGCCGGAGATATAGGCGTCTGGGGTACGATATGTTATTCATAGGCTGCTTTTCAGGGCCACGAGACCATAGACCGGTTGCAAGGGTGCGTTATAGGCACGTTAGCTGTGCACACTTTTCTAAAATACCCTAGCTGGGTAAGTGCGCACGTATGCTTTGCCCACTGTTCTAAAATCACTTAATGTGGTAAGTGTCACGTTAGCTTTGCCACTTTCTAAAAATCGGTATGGTAGAGCTACTGCGCAAGACTTCGTGCTCTTTGAGTGTTTAAACACCCGGGTCTGCCTGGGCACCATCCTCCTAGTATCAATCTGGATGACCTACTTAACAGGGTGTATTAAGGATCTGTTGCGACAGTTCCTCACCAAGCAAAGACAAAAGTGCGAGTAGCCCCTGTGTGACAGGCCAAGACTGGTATGATTCTAGGCTCTTGGTCGTATTCCCTTAAACGAATCTTTTATGATCCAAGCCTTGAGCTCTACCCCGGGCCCAGGAGTCTGGACCTAACAGGTAAGTATTTTGGGGTATGTAACCTAGGCCTTTGGCCATAGGGAATAACGTCACTGACAGCCGTCCAACGTCCCAGGGGCAACTCCCATAGCAATATGGTAGAGTGGTACTTAGTGCTCGCCATGGTTCTGGCTTGCACTCCCGTCAGCATGGTGGCGTGGGTATACCGTTTCCCATAGCGACCCCTAGAGGACGCCGTTCGAATTTCCCATGAAAGGGAACGTCTCAGGTTACATATGTAACCATGGTTCCCTGAGTAGGGAACGAGACACTGAGTCCTCTAGGTTTCTTGCCATGCTGCGGACGCAAGTTTCAGAAGAAGAAGTGAATGATGTGTAGCTCCCACGCCTATTTATACTATAGTCGCACCAATAGTGACGTCATGGCTGTCGCAGACCAACGAGTTGGTGTTTTTTCAATTTATGCTTCAGACACAGGTCACGACGAAGCGTTCCCCATAGCGACCCCTAGAAGACGCAGTGTCTCGTTCCCTCTCAGGGCATACCATGGTTACCAAGTAACATGAGAAGGTATTACTCACTTCATTCATTCAAACATGTACTAACAGTTTGGTTATCAGGAGGTGGATTTGTGGGGTTGAAACTACCCTTAATCATATCATTCATTGAAACCGAGTGCATACCAATTGACCTATCGGTTAGCCCCTCCCCTCGAGCACAGATGAGCCAATGGCAGTGAAGTATCAGTTGCACGGGGAACGGAACTCTGACATTTTTAGGTTTCTGCGCCATAGAGAAACATTGGAAGATTCTAAGCTTTCACTGGTTTGATGGTGTTTATGCTACAAAAACGGAAAAATTATGTGCCTAGGGTACTTGTAACACTGATTCCAGGTATCCCGAGCGAATAGGCAATAGGATTTATTTTATTACATTTCCTAAACCCAAACAAAACAGAGCAAAAATGTCCCTAAGCATTCACCCCCAATCCCAATGAAGAGATCGAGCTATCTTACGATAGGTTCAATTGGGAATGATCATCCATAATGGCCTACAAAGCTCATAGCATTGGTTTTTAAGAAAAATTAACACAGAGGTAGACAACCCTTCTGGAAGGGAGCGAGCGGTGAAGCAGCAATTGAACGAGTTTGCGTCATGAGACAAAATAGAGATAGTCATTATTAATATATTGAAAACCGATACCAGTTAAAATTGTTTAACAGTCCCCAACTTTGATGGGATAAACCCATGATTGTGGCAATTCATACATTTCTTGTCTTACATATTCAGATATCAAATATAGGTATCTAAAGAGACGAGGCAGTCCAGTGCATCTGTATAGATAACAACCAAAATCTTTGTTGAATCTTTAAATATCTCTCATTTCTAATTGATGTGTAGACATTGTTTTAATTCAAATGTGCTTAAGGGAATGGTTAACATCAATCAAACAACATGATATGGTAATTAGGATACATTTGAAAGTTGATTTGAAAGTTGATTTGAAAGTGATCTCTGCGCGAGTAATGTTTCATGCATCGCTATGCTATTGAGTATTGACTATTTGCCAGAGAAATTTCACTAATGTGACTGCAACCAAAGGTCAGCAAGGTCAGAATATTTGGTACTCGGCATGAAGTCATGAGAGAATAAGGATGTGTTATGTCTCAGTTTGCCTTAAAATACTACCGAATTTCCATCAAAAACTCTATTTATGTGGTGAAGATTGGCCAGCAAGACCTCATTATGAACAACCAATAGACCCCATACTGTTAAATCTGTGATCCTTATGTAATAATGTTAATTGTAGATTAATGTTTATATGAAACATGTGTTGAAATGGTTATATGATTAGTTTGTGGATTCTGTGTACTTCTGAATGCACAATATCTCCATAACAAAATACTCCATTTGTTCTTGCTAAAATCATTATTTACTTTATGTTTGTGAGTCAAATGATTTGTACACAAGTCAATGCCCAAATCTGACTTAGTTTACCCTGCTTTGAAACTGTGTTGTGGGACCAAATTGTTGGTATTTTAAAGTAAATAATAAAAAAAAATGTAAAAGTTGACTGAACCTGGTCAGGCGTCTACTATTTGCCTGAACCAGTGCTATTGCATCACATAGTGAAGAATTATTTCGGCTGCACCTTGGTGAAGGTCTCGTTCTGCCCCTGCAGCTGCATCCCCGCCCATGAAAACAACCCGCCCCCCGTGATGCTCCGTTGGAATGTAAATTAAATCACTTATCGAATTGCTGACAACAGACCAGACAACTTAATTAGTTTTCATGACAGGAGGAAGTGGCTATGAGTCGGCCCAGCTTTCAAGGCCAAGACTACAAACCACTGTTATCTGTGCGTGTTGCATCATTCTCAATCACTTTGAGGCTCTCCATCTGCTCAACCAATTCATTGCCATGGATTGGTTTCAGTCTAATGACAGCTGAAATGACACAGATATGGATTTGCAACCAACCGGGTTTGCCATTTCTTTCCCTTACTCAGACACGAGTTTGCTCAATGCATTAAAGGGATAGTTCACCCAAAAATGAAAATTTGATGGTTATCTGCTTACCCCCAGGGCATCCAAGTGTAGGTGACTTGTTTCTCAGAATAGAACCTATTGTAATGATGTTTTAAGCGCAACGTTGCGAGTCTAGTCAGATCGCAAAATGCACTGGCAATGGTATAATCAAAATATTTTGAGTGTGTAAAAACAAATATAACATGCACAGGACAAATCAAAATTAAACCCTGACGATGCTATTAGTTTGATAAAGACAATTTTAATATTTGACAACCCATACATGCGATACCTTGATGGTCCTAAGACACGAAACGACCTCGGATACTGTGCCAGCTCGAACACAGAACAGAATATCATGAATAAATTTTTTAACCTCTAGTACAACCAACTTATGTCCAAACTGTCTTTGTGCGCGGAATGATGCACGGGCAATCGCCGTGATTGAGGGTGTACGCCGCTATGGACAATAGTTGACGTCTAATTGGCTGTTGTTGTGCGGGCCCGAGAGGAGCAAACGACAGACACAGTTTATTAGCAGAAAATAAACAAAGTGTCCAGAAAAAAGGGAATAAAGTGTCCAAAATAAAACAGGGGATCTCGTCGTGCTGCGTATCGTGGCATGCGGGTTTAGGCAGGGAAGGGGGAGCAGTTTGGTCAGGACGGCAAGGAGAGAGGTCCAGGTAAGGGGAACGGAGAGGTCGGCAGATGAGGCCGCTACAAAGCGACTCACCTCTCCAGTCCGGGGCGCAGAGGGGGCGCGGCGGACTATCTATACAGGGATTTCGTCCTAGTCTTGCCCCCGGCTCTTGAAGGGACCTAGACGGACCAGCATCAGTACGGGTGTCGTAGTAAACGCGGTTGTGGTTCTCGTCGAGACTGCGAATGCAGTCGCGGAGCTCACGAACAAACCGGATGCGGCGAGAAAGCCACATCTTAGAATAATAAGTGAAGAGTTGCAGAATGCTCTGTGCCAGGATGTTGCTGTTTAAGGTGGTATTCCGCGATGGCTTGAAGACCCATTTGGGTTCACAAGACCCAATTTCAGCTCAAAGGGTTCTTGACCGAACCATCTCTTTCTCATCTTTTTATAATTATGACGAAACCGTTTTCGCTCTACAAAGAACTTCGTGTCAACAGAAGGTTTTTTTTCAGATGTTCACGGGGTTGCTTTACTGGAACCAGTTAAGACACAAAAGGCTTCGTATGGCGTCGTTCGAAGCACTTAGTTTTACGAGTGCACAGCGAGATGCCGTGGGAAGAGACCGTGTCTCCCAAGGAAGTTTCTTTTGAGGCTCCGCTTCGGCTTTGTTCTGTGTAAGGGAAGAGACCCAGCAAAGGGGAACGTGCGGGTGCAGATGAGGTGGAACAGAGAGGAAGTGTGACAGCGGGGGGTGGAGAATAACTAAAGGATGGCGCCCGACACCTCTTGGCGCCCCTCAACCGCAACAGCCTGGCTTTCACGCCCACCTTCCTCCGCCATAGACGTGACAAGAGGGCACATGGCGCGCGAAGCGCGCCCAGCCGAGAAGAGACCGTACCCGAGTAAGTAGCCGACAGGGTGGGCGATTAAGGGACGGGGTGCTATTGATATTAGGGGGCGGCAGCCGACTATGTGCACCGTTGATGAGTTGATCATCCTCGAAAAGCTACAAATCACCCATAATTCAGGCTTTATTTGGAGCAGGTCTAGAAGGGTCAGTTTGAATATACGGATAAAGCGCAAGTAAGCCATTTGGATTGTCGTCTACCTAATGACAGTGCACTGTGAAACAATGAGGGACAAGTATACGCCGTGAGAGGTCAAGTCGGGCTTGCGTATTTTCTACGCCAGCGCGTGTACACACCTCACGCACCGGGGAACAGTTGCATGCGCTCAAAGCAGTGGGACATAGTGGTGTATTAGAGGTAAAAAATTATATAAATACTGTTCGGTTTCTGGCACAAACCGATCGTTTCGTGTCTTAGGACATCAATGTGTCGTCACGAGCCGCAGGGTTTAATTTGGATTTGTCTGTGCATGTTTTTTTTACTCTCTTTAATTTTGTTACCATTGCCATGCATTATACGATTGATAGACTGCAACGGTTTGAGTTAAATATCTTCGTTTGTGTTCTACTGAAGAAACAAAGTCACCTACATCTTGGATGCCCTGGGGGTAAGCAGATAAACATCAAATTTTCATTTTTGGGTGAACTATCCCTTTAACTCTTCCTTCAGTATGGAAGAGTTGCTGCCACACACAAAAACAGAAACACTGGGAATCCAGCTGGTTTTGTTTAGTGACATGATTAATTTTTATTTCCTGACAGTCAAAACTGCCTCTAACTTGCAAGAAATAGACACAGAGGTGTAGTTACTTTATGCTTGACCATAAGAACATTTCATGGTCAAAGCAAACACATCCTAAAGAGACTTGGAATAGAAGTGGATATGCAGGTTTCATAGGAGACTTTACCACGTGTTCAGCCAATAAATCAGGCTGGCCACAAACAAATGAATAAATCACAGAAAAGCAGAAAACACAAATAAAGAACACATGTCAGAACATGCATTGTTCTGATGATGATGAGAATATAGAGAAATAAGCATCTTTTTATTTTTTTGTCTGCATGCTCCACAATTGTGTGCGGGAATTTTCATCTACAAAGAACGTGTATTTGAACTTGCGACATCAATTTGGATTCCTATCAAGTTGCATGCAGTGATTCATAGTTATTTCTTTAGCATTCGTGGTGAAGCAGCCATACAAATATATTGAGTTCTAGATATATACAAGTTTGAATGCTAACTTTTAATGCAAACAAGCTATTCATGCACTAAAGCATGTACAAAACATTATCTTAAAATAGAAGTCAACTATCTGTTCACTATACTGCAGCATCAGGCAGAAAAGACCTAGTGCTCCCAAGTGAACCTCTATGAGTAGAAACACATGCATGCTTTACTGCCTCCCTGCTTTAGTCATTATGTTTCATAAGCACATTTAAACGCACTTTGTAAACACTGAACTGACCTTCACAGCCGCAAGCTTAAATAAAGAACCCACATCATTTGAAATCATCTACTGCAGGTGACTCAAATCACAGTGTTAATATTACTGTCAGCATCTGCAAAGTCAGAAATAAAAGTCAATAATAAAGTTGTTCAGAAAAAATCTATTTATTCAGTTAATGTTACTATTTATTAGATGACAATAACCATAAGCAAACATCTCACAATGGCTGAGTTTCTTCCATTCAAACATTGTCTAGTGGACAACATTTGCTGTTTGAAATACTAGTTTACTACGTACATTCCTGTGAAGGCAAAGCTGAATTTTCAGCAGTCAATATTGCTTAAATATTGCTTCATATTTTTATGCAAACCATGATACATTTTTCAGGATTCATTTTCATAAATAGAAAGTTCAAAAGAACCGCATTTATTATTTTTTTGTAACATTAAAAGTGTCTTTAATGACACTTTTGATCATTATAACAAATTTGCTGAAAAAAGATGATATTATTATTATTATTATTTAAATTGTTCTGATGCCACACTTGGAACCAGCAGAGTAGGTTTTGTGTATTCTATGCAGGCATAAACTGGCAGAATGTGCACAAATAGCAATTTAACAGCAACTCAACATGTGCATTAAGCACGTTTTCACATAATTGTGCTAGTGCCACCTCACGGCATTATAATTCATTGCCATTGTTAAAATTTTCCTTATTCAATTTCCATGCCAGTACAACCTCTGAGACCAACCTCTGAGCAACCTCTATCAAACTCAGTGGTTGAAAGATTACTGAAAAAATATACTCAAGTAAAAGTACCAATACCTTCCAAAAAATGTAGTGTGAGTAGAGTAAAAAGTACTTGTCCAAAAAAAAAACGACTTGAGTAAGAGTAAAAAGAGTAGCCTATTTAAAAGTACTAATGAGTGTTGAGTAGTGAGTACTGAGCTGTGGATCCTACCCCCTCATAATAAACGCTCTACACCACAATTTATACATTTTAAAAACGTACATTCTGTAATTCACATTATCTTACTTGTCATAAAGAATGAAGAATATCATCCAGCAGTTTTAATTTTGACTGACAACTCTTTAAAACCATCAACCCCAGACATCAACTGCACGGAAACAGTATTCAGTTGAAGAAAAGATGAAAATTATTCTCAGTACAATCATCCCTATTTAAATCATAAAGTTTGAAAAAATAGATTTAAAATCATGTGTAAGGCCACTGAGACAGCATATGCTGTTTTTGCACATAAAATATTAATGTTTAGAACATTGCAAATACAAACACCATTAGAAACTATAGTTCAGCATCACACACCGTGATATGGGTTAAAATGAGAGCCCATTCCTCTCCAAAACGGTGGCAGTTTTAGTGTTTTGCAATAAAGAAATAAGAATAACTAAACGTGATAATTTATGTTACAATTTTAACATAAATTCACATTGTTCTAGAAGGATGGCATCATGCCATACCCTTTTACACATTTACTCGAATTGTTATGCTGATAATACAATTTGTAAGGAAAAATGCATTAAATAGCGAGTATTTCTGGTGGAGGAAACTTCTTTCAAAGGGAAACCACACACACACATGTCTCTTTGCTGAGCCGCGGCGGTCTCGGTGAACCAGCAGCATCCACAACTGAATGGAACAAAAAAAGTGTTGAACTTGAAAATTGTTTATGCGCGGGTGCACTTGCTCTGACGGGAATTGGGTTTTAACATTGATTTAAAAGAATAAAAAGTTTTTTAAAACCATTTCTAACGAGCTGCAGTTTTATTACATCACGCGCTGGCACAGATACAGTATATTAACGCCACGGGTCATCAATAAGGTGCAGATTGGTCCTGAATTTGTGTTTCCAACACACTTTTTCACAGCGTGCATCAAGCGCTCAAACTCATCAAAAGTCAACAAGTTCCACAAGCAACAACGACTTATCCAAGTGACCGCTGCAGAACGCACGCGGGAGAGAGAGAGAGAGAGAGAGACGAGGCAGCGCAGATCGCTCGTCTCATAAGTGAGTGGGGAATTTACAGAACGTGGCACTTGCAGGAGTTAACAATGTATGCAATACCCGCAACCTCACACCAAATTTCAGGCCGTGTAGATAGGCAAGCATATATACAAATCATTTAGTAAGCAGAAATCTGAAATTGACTTGAACATATTAAGTTAGAGGAAGATGCGACTGAATTGATGCTTGAAGAATGCGCTTCCAGCAGCCATGATAAACAGTTGGCGGTTAAAGTTTTCTGTGCACAATTTGATTTGACGAAAGTCACGAGACCTATTACTATCTATCCAATCACAGTGATGGATAAAGAAACTAAAATTAAAAAATACGCATGTAACGACCAAAAGGCGGACAAACTAGCGGAGTTAACGTCCGCTACATCATTAAAATGTATCTCAAAGTTGTAAAAGTACCCAATTTTTAAACTACTCGAAAAAGTACAATTACTGTAAAAAACGACTTAATTACTGTAACGTGAGTATTTGTAATTCGTTACTTCACCCCCTGAAAACTTTAACAAGGCGTTCACTTTTACAAAACTTTGCTTCAAATAAAAGCTTCTTGGATTTCTGGGAAATTGCAAGTGAACTAATTTTCATTAAGGTGAATTGATTAAAACCAACATAAGTGATCATGTGTTGAACTGCAAACTATTATGATTTTACAATACACCGCCTTCTTTGCCTCATGCCAAATCATTGGTAGAATATGGGCCTGCAGTTCTGTTAGAAAAAATCTCTGTCCACGCCCGTCAGAAAGAAATTGTGAGCAGAAATTGTAACAGTTTGTCACTGGGGCAGTACCCTCAAAGGGACACCTTTGTACCTTCTTTACCCCTAAAGGGTTCACAATAATACCATAAGAGTACATAACATACCTTACTCAAAGGTACTAATATGCACTCTTAAGGGGTAAATAAGGTACAAAAGTGTACATTTTGAGGTACAATATTTGAACAGTATTACAAAAAAAATGTTTTCTGCCATTGTGAAAGAGCGTTTTGTAACAGAACTGTGGGCCATAATTTGGAATGGGTTGGCATGAGCGCAAAGACGGCTGTGTTTTGTAAAAAACTTAATATCAGTTTGCGCAGTGTCTTTTTTATTTGGGAGTTGAAGAAAAAAACTTAATTATTTTATACATCCTGGATGAATATTGAATATACAGTAGAGATACAGTACTATAAATATTCCGTAAGACAAAATTATAAAGTACTAAATTATCTTTTGACGTATATACCGTGGTTTCATATAATGCGTTGCCCGTCTTGTGCATCTGACTGACTATTTATAAAGCCTTTTGTGGAAATTCGTGTCTGTTTTGTCTTCCGCGAAAGCTGATTGTTGACAAAACAGCCTCAAGAGTATGTGATTTCTTGGTTTTCCTGCTCTGCACAGTTTAAATCTTCCAGTTGTATGTATATATCACGGAAAGGTTGCAAAACAGTCTCTGCCGTTCAAAAACCATTCAAATATTTTGTTTTAAATATCATGTTATGTAACTTTCAAAAATTATGGTAAATTAAATTATTTAATTTTTATTTACTATTATTATATTATTATTTTGTCTTTTGGGATATACTGTATGTAAAGGAATAGAAAAATGAAACGCAAAATGAAAATTTATTATTTACTCAAACAGGGATTTTGTGTGTGTGTGTGTGTGTGAGAGAGAGAGATGGAGAGAGAGAGAGAGAGCATACATTAAAACAATTATTTGTTTTCATTCACTTTTAAAAGAGTGGCTAGAATATTCTTCACAATTTTGTCAAGTCATACAGGTTCCGAATGACATAAGGTTGAGTAAAAGACGGGAAAAAAATTATTTGTACATATGAGAAAAGAAATATACACTAATGAGAAGAATTGAACATAAAGAATACAAAAAAATGAATATATGAGGATAAATGCGACAGGATGGTGCTAATCATATGTTCAGTGCTGCCACTGAAACCTTTTACTGTTGATCAAGACGGACAGAACGAATCACACTGAATCCCCTCAAGGGCCCACACTGGGTCACTGGATTGTCAAAATAATGCCCACAGTGCTGAGCATATATTTTGACCAACAACTTATTGCCTTCAATCACAGAAAGGTCAAGTTGGTCGAGCCTTTTAACTTCAGACCAATTATAGAAAGCCTGAACAACTTTTAGCATTTGGATGTGAAAAGCAGTTTACCTTTGAGATACGGTGGAACTAAATAAGGTCTCTACAGTAACCGAGTGAATTTTTGAATCAATGCCAAAGCCCATTACCAAGTAATCTCATAGCAACACTTAACTCTTCTGCCTTTAAGGCAAAAATGAAAAGCAGTACGAGTCAGTGAATTTATCTGGTAGCTAGTAGATGCTCAGTCCCAAGGCTGCAGAATCTTTCTAAAGCTTAACTGTAATTGGAGAAATACAGACTTAATGGAGTCAAATGAGCCAGCAGCCTTCTCAATGCTATTTGTTCTGAATATTAATTGAACAGACATTAAAATTCATACATTCTAATGCATTAGCCCTTCATACACCTTCAAGGACCATGTAACATTTTCTTGAGTATGATTTCTGCAATGCGAAAGCAAAACTATGATTCCCTTCTATCAATTATATTTACATTTACACTTAGTAGACGCTTTTATCCAGAGCGACTTACAAATAAGGACAATAAAACCAGTCAAAACTAACAAAAGAGCAACAATATATAAGTGCAAATGACAAGTCTCGTGTTAGCGAACGCCAAAGTACAAGTATGCACAGGGTAGATATATATATATTACATAATATATATTTATAAACACACACAAGACTACACCACCACACACCACAAAAGAAAACAAGTAGAATAGAATAGAAAAAGAATAGACAAGATAGTGTTTTTTTGTTTAGTTTTTTGTTTTAAAAAAAGAAGTATAATAATGATAAAGGTCGAATTAAATAGAATAGAACGGCCTAGAGTTAGAGGGGTCAAATAAAGATGGGACAGATGTGTTTTTAGTCGTTTCTTGAAGATGGTTAAGGACTCGGTTGCTCGGATTGAGTTGGACAGGTCATTCCACCAGGAGGGAACAGTTAATTTAAAAGTCTGGGAAAGTGATTTTGTGCCTCTTTGAGATGCACAATAATACACCGTTCACTTGCAAGAACGCAAGCTTCTAGAGGCACATAAATCTGAAGAAATGAATTAAGGTAAAGGGGTGCAGAGCCAGTCGTGGTTTTGTAGGCAAACATTAATGCCTTGAATTTCATGCGAACAGCTACTGGTAGCCAGTGCAAATTGAGGAACAGAGGTGTGACATGCCTTCTTTTCGGCTCATTAAAGATTAATCTTGCAGTGGCATTTTGGATTAATTGTAGAGGTTTGATAGAAGTGGCTGGAAGACCTGCCAAGAGAGCATTGCAATAGTCCAGCCTGGATAGAACAAGAGCTTGAACAAGGAGTTGTGTTGCATGTTCTGAAAGAAATGGGGTGATCTTCCTAATGTTGTATAAAGCACATCTGCAGGACCGGGCAGTTTTAGCAATGTGGTCTGAGAAATTCAGCTTATCATCAATCACAACTCCAAGGTTTCTAGCTGTTTTTGAAGGAGTTATGGTTAATGAGCCTAACTGGATGGTGAAATTAAGCACAATTAACATGTGCTCTTTGGTCTATAAATTAAATGAAACACACTGAGAATCACTAAAGTACCAGAAACTATGTATACTGTACAAATTTAATTTAGGCTACTCTATACCTCCAAATGTCAACATAGGAGTATCTGACTCCAAACTATTTTTTTCTATTGCAAACATTGCCTCTCACAATGTCAAATAAGCTTTATGCAAATGTTAAATGAAAGTGGACAACATTATTTCATTGAATGAAAGAAACTGAAGCAAGTTTATGAAAGAAACACGAGGCAGGACACAGGTGACGTTAAAATAAATGATATTTTAACGTGACTGTAAAAAGACCAACCTTCAATGCATTTATAATGAGAGTTCTGAGGTGGCTAGTCTATATTCACAGCTAAAAGACCTTGATTTGACAGAAAGATTATTAACAAAGAGTTATGGAGGATATATCATATGTTACTGTTGATGTGAATAGAATAAAATCATGCAAAAAGCTTAAAAGTTCCTAGCAAATGCTTAGCCATGCCTCAGCAACCACCAAAAAATCACATCATCCACTGCTACAAAAACAGATATACTGTAGAGTGCTGCAGTGATTACATGCAAGAGGTTTTACTGATATTAAATGAAACATGAAAATATCTTGAGCTTGTATTAATGGCAGACTTTATTTTAGGCATTTAAACAAAAACCCATTTTAAAACCCACTGACTTCAGGACAATGCTGAAAACTTGTTAGGTTTTGGCCTGCAAAACACATCACCCCTGCAGCACTCTATATTTCAAGAATGAATCAAATTAACTTGTTCTATAGCCACATTTCATGTTCATGAAGGCTTAGTGTTTGAAGTGGTATTGTAGTGACACTGGCTTCAGTTTTAATGACTCAACAAAAATAACTGATCCGTGACATCCATTGTTCATCGGCCATGAATGAAGCAGAACCGTAGATGAATGCTGACTGAAAATGTGCACAACCCCAAGGGGCCACATGGAGGAAACATAGGACTCAGTCCATCACAGTGACATTTCCTCAATAGTCTACTACGGCATGAGTATAACATTACCATTAAACACCTGCTAACGTCATTTTCTGAAACGATTGTCCCCAAAAATGCTTTTTATGTGTTTGTGGCAACAACTGTTATCAACGCAAATGATTCGATGAGACAGCAATTTCTAAAGCTCTGGGGCGCAGTCATATTTTTCCTTGCTCCATTATGACCCCTCTTCCAATGTGTCAACATGACACCATCTAAAACAGAGCGAGAACAAAAGCACCTTGCCTGGTAATATTATTAGAATAAAGGTCAAGTAGGAGCTCTTGTACTGTCTACATGTCCTTATCATTTTGTCAGAGGTATGCGGGCCACAGCGTGCAAAAAAAAAAAGCTCTCAGACTTGGCTTCCATCCATAGAAAAATTCTGCATTGCAGACCACACTGAGACCCCTGAGGTTGGGTGCTTGAGAAACTCATCACAGGGAAGGTGGCAGATTATGACATTATGATTGATAGAAATGGCTAAAAATAAAACGGGGCACAAAAATGAGGGCAACAACCTCAATTTCAGACAAGGTCCTCGTGTACTGTAAACAGGACCTAGATTAAAAAGAGTTCAAATCAATTTTTCATAATTCCGTAAATGTTAGGATATGGACGGACCTCCCGTTTAAAGCATTTTCTTGGAAACCAAGGTCAAAGCACAGAGCGTTAGTGCCGCAGGAGAAGATCGTTGAAAGAAATGGTGATTTTATGACCCTCCCACATCTGGTTTCACCTAAAGCTCTAATAACCTCCATTATGTTCCAGTGAAGTTTCCAGAGAGTCATTTAGCAGGAATTAGTAAGACAAACTGGGGACCTCCACCAAAAGCAGCGAATCCAAATACCTGCCATAAATATATAGTGAAGAGAATCTTTTTTTATTCATTCCTCTTTTTCAGCCTCAGTGGAGTCAATTAGGAGACACAAGCTAAGGATAATGTATTGTGTTTAAATCTCAGATGATAGAATTGGAAGGATTATATGATTTAAACATTCTTTCCCAAGTAATATAGTCCAGCCAGGTGATATCTATTAGAAACGACTCACTTTACATAGTCATGGCTCACCACTCCATATTTCCACCAATAAAGGCTGCATTCCAAGTGCAAATGGCTCAGATAATCAAATGATTCCTCATGATTGGTTTACTACATATTTCCATAGTTTAGGTACTGTTTATTGTTTCGAAGCTGAATGAACATTTGTCTTGAGCTATACATTTAATCAATTGAATCTAATTTGACAAGAATTTTCTGACGACTTCCCAAATAAGAAATATTTACAAATGACTGAGCTCAATTTTCCGTACTAGCTGAGCTGCATGGAATTTACATATACACACAAAGACACCTGAGGCAATCTTTCAACCCACTGAATCTTTTCACTATTAAAAACCGAGCATAATAATGATCAATAATTTGCTTTCAGGAGATGGTGATGGGTTGTAACTCGTTTTGTCAGTGTACCTGCTTCATGCTTATTTTTGGCTGCCAAACCACACACTTCAGCAGCTGACCTTGAATCCATACACAGTAAATTGATGTATGACTCTGATTGTATGAGCTGCATTCAAGTGACTATAAATTAATATAAACACACACCTGCGACCACACATTCTTCCACACAATTTTAATCTGCCAAGTTGTTGCCTGGTTACAGTAAACAGCCTAGTTAGACTAATAAACTGAAAGAAGAATTGTTTATTACGACAATTATTAATTCTAAAGTTCACTGATGAACGTTGCTAAATATAATGATGTAATAAAATTATATAAGCAATAAAACAGCTTAAGTAAGTCCATGTTGGATAAAAATACCTCTTCTGATGATTTACTGTAGAAAAAATATTAAAGGATTTGAACAACAAAACATACTGTATTAATTTGTGTCAGTGCAGTTTCTGTTTAGCCGCAATTTGGGATTCATCATAACTTCCTTTTTTTCTCTCTTGTATGCCATCTTTTTGATTTGTAGCACAGGCTTCCTGAGGAAATTAATTCCCAAATTCTTTCTAAGAACAGCAGAAATCACTAAGGGTTTGATGACGTAATTCATGATATTCATGCGTTAATGTGCTCCTTCCTTATTCATAACGACATAAATAATGTATAGTTTCGAAAGACTTCAATTCAGAATAAAAAAACTACATCTGGGTTTGTCATTAATAAATAGAAAATGTTGTAGCTCAGACAAAAACTCCCTCGGATTCACCTCAGCTCCGTTTATGGGATTGTCTAGACAGGAATTGCGGAGAAATATCTGCACGGGAAATATTAGGCCTAGATTTCTCCACAGATGTTACTTCACTTTAACTATCTGCGCCATAAATTATTAATATATCTTTATAAAGTTTTATAAACCAGACAAAAGCATTCAAAAGGCCTTAGACTAGCATGTAATCAGATATCTGGCAAAGTAATGACTATGGATTGTTAGAAGAGGATCCCGTGGGCCTCATGCCAAAAGAGATCATTCTAGAATTAGAATAGAATTTATTCACAGTAGTTGCTCCCATGGAACTCAAATCACCAAGACTGAGCATTGTAGGAGAAAAAGGGAATGATAAAATACATATTTAATCACTTGCACATTCACATTCATATCACACATGACGCCCAGTTCCTCATCTCTTGTTTTCTATTTTCAGATCTATAGATTTTGCATTATGTTAAGGAGTTAAGCATGGTCTAAGGTCACTGACATAGCATGCCTGTTATGGCGCTTTCCACTGCGTGGTACGACTTGGCTCGGTTTGCGTTTCCACTACAGATTAGTATCGCTTTAGAGTGGGCGGGATTATTCACATGTGGTTATAGTTGCGCCGCCTCTACTGCTGCGACTCCTGAAAAACGTTTTCATTCCGCATTGCCCCATCAAGCTCTCTGGATCCCCTCCTCTGCAATAAACGAGAGGAACGTCTGTACTTCCTCAACAGACAACGAAACAGCCACTTTTTGGTTGTTAAAAAAGGTGCGCTCGTTCAAAACAGTTGCGTTCGATCCTTTGCAGGCTGTACTGATTTAAATCGAGCGATTCTGTTGTGTTTGTGTCGCAAGTTCAGTGACGCAGGTAGTGACAATTCTCTCCTGCCAATCAGTGATCAGCAGAGTTTACTCGTCACGTTTTGGTAATGGTACGGTTCACTTGGAACCTCAGCCAAGGTGGTACTAAAAAAAGTACCAGGTACCAGGTACTGTACCCAGTGGAAAACCCCCCAAAAGTGAACCGTACCAAGCTGTACCGTGCCGTACCATGTAGTGGAAAAGCGCCATTAGACAGACCAGAAACACAAGAGCAGATCAGTCGATCTCACTATCTCTTCCTGTTAAACTACAGAGATTTGTTTGATGGTAAGCTCATTTGGTCACTTAAAGGTAGGGTAAGCGATTTCTGGTAGCCAATATTGACATTAGAAATCACCAAAACGTCTTGCCCCTATTTTGATAGCTCCGCCCCACACATACGTACGCAACAAAGGCAATGATTAGTTCTGTGAACCAAAGCAAAACCAATGTTACACCGTGTCAACACCGGACGCGAGTGGCGCGGCGCGACAAAAATAAACATCAAATAATCATGATGCTGTATACACCCATCGATATATATATAGATATAGATATATATATAGATATACATCTCTAGGTCTACCATGGATGTGGCGCGGCACGAAACGACCAAAAAAATCCCCGACAGAAAACTGCTGCTGCGTTCTAATCATGACGTATTGACACAAATTTCAAATGATTTTCAACGGTCGCTTTGACGCGTCCAGTGTACTAGACAGACTTTAGCTGTTGCGCCGCATACACAGTGTTACTCACCTATCGAGAAGAAACAAAGCAACCTCGGCGTCCGATCGCAGGCCTTCCGCTCCTTGAGTTCTCTCTAGCGATGGAAAGCTGATCCAATATTTACACGGGTCCTACTTCTTGCCTTATTGCCTTAACCCTTCTTTAGTTCCGCAGATGTTTTCCTCGGCTAATGCAGGTTGCCAGAAACGCTCTTATACTCCACATCATGAGTAGACACGCCCCTTACTGCTGATTGGCTACAAGTTTGTTTTGCTACTCGGCCCGAATCAGTTTTCTAAAGCGTTTTTGAAAAATCGCTTACCCCACCTTTAACCTTTTCTCTTTCAATCCAAGACTCACTGTCCATCACTGAAGGTCTATGAATAACTGTATTGAAAAATCTGCGGCCATGGATTGTACACCCAAAAATAGAAATTTTGTTTTCATGTTTTTCCAAACCTGTATTTTTTTTAAAATTTCTGAACACAAAAGAAGATATTTTGATGAAAGTCAATGAGGTCTTCACCAGCATAGAACAACATAACAGAGAGTATATGACACTTTTTTGGGTGAACTATCCCTTTAAGGCTTAGAAAAAAAATCTGAGGACCTGTATTTTATTCAACTTACTTTTACTGCATGTGTATTAATCCAACATGGTCTTAACATGGTCATATTCTGTGAAATATAGAAGTCATTGCAGTCTTACTTAATACTAAAACCAACTGCAAAAAAAAACAAAAAAAAAACACGGTTTTCCCGTGGGATCTTAATGGAGTGTAATGATGTAAAGAGAATCACATCGATCTGAACCTGAACCATTTCTATGAAAACAAACGTACAGATATAAAAAAACGTTATGTTATGCATAATCTACACCACAATGTTGTATTACTATAATGTTAATCTTCCTTCACACTTTGAAATATGAACTATAATGAACTTATTACTTTACAATTGTAAGTATTCTTGCTTTGTGCTTTCTTTGCTCTAACACACAGACACACTCTGGCATCCTCATATTTAGTTGTTCCTTCATTTATTTACACATTAACTCTCTTGAAGATAATTTTACTTGAAGAACCTGCTTAAACAATAACGTAAAATTGGATAACGCACACAGCTGGGAACTAAACTGCCAAGACACCTGTCGGCATTTCAAAAGCACTCAAACATTTCTCAGTATCTCTAACAGCAGAAAGTGCTTCACAATGAGAAAAACTATTTAAGCCAATTCATTCTCAAATGGCTTGCAGTACGCTTTTTCACAAGTGTTTCTTTTTTCATGAATGTTCATGTGATTAGTATTCAGGTGCTCTTGGCCATAATTTTAAGATGTCAAGTGTTGCTCTCCATGTACATTTTGTATTAAAAAAAACAAATTTTATATGTGTGTGTGAGTCAGCGTTATTTTAGTATCACTGAGATTCTACTATATTTTTTGTTAATATTTAGAATTATTAGATTTTATTTTGATATTTTCTAGTTTCATTTTAATTTGAAAGTTTTAATACTTTGGTGGTTTTGTACTTTTTTATTTTTTTTAGATATGTTTATCATAATTTTTATATGTTTTATTATAGTTATTTAGTACAGTTTAACTACCATACAAATATTTAGTTGTGTAAACTAAATACAAATTTACATTTGCCTTGCCAAACTAGCTGCAATAAAACTTTAAAAATGCTGATAAAAATTTTTTCATATTTTATTGTAAATTCAGTTTTAAAGCTGCAGTCGTAACTTTTTTTTGGTAAAAAAGTATCCGAAATCTAGAAATTTGAGAAAAGTACAAAACTAGCCAGTGTTTAAAAAATATCGCCTTGCTTTAGCTTGTTTCACAACGGTAGGTGATAATAATGTTTTCTATTGAGGGGTCACGGTTTTTTTTGGTTTTAGGGTTTTTCCGGAATTCGAGCATGCGCGCGGCATTACTAACTTCTGTAAACAAAAGAAGTTCGCGGCGATACTAGGCTATCGATGTGAGGATCTCTGCTCCCCCCCCCCCCGGTGGTTCCGATCGTTTATTAGCCTGTTCTCACAGGCAAGCTGGAATAACTAAATGTCTCATTTAGGCGGATTGTAATCCAGAAAGGTATTGTTTATGAAACCAAGGCTGAAATGAAATTTAATTATATTACGGTATAAATGTTGCTTAGATACAGATAGTGGGATACAACAAGATTTGTAGTTTAACGACAACCAGTTCTGAAGGGTGATAGTTGCTTTTGGGTTAAAAGACATTTCTTCAATATTAAATTCGAGTGAGTGGTTATGCAATAGAGATTAGACAGCCCACAGAAAAAGAAATTGAAATCTACACGTTAATACACACTATACACATAGGCACGCAATGCTGATGCTGTTAACATTAACAATTTGAGAATAAAGTATAACAATAATAAATATAGCTGCAAGCAGCAATTAATAGGCTCCCTTAGATTAAACTCCCATTGGTTTCTTACGCAGATTTATTGTAATGCTTTTTTCCTCAGTTGTTCAGAACAAACCTGGCAGACTTGTTACTTACTTGTTCAGATGACAATATACGATGAAAATTCTTATTTGGGTCATATATTCCAAGACGTAGGCTAGAATCTGTTATGGCGAAATACAGTAAATATCCACACCGGTGCGGTGACTGACTGCCACACATACTCTTCAAAACATTAGATTCATCCGCGCTGGAGCCGTGCCGACTCGCAACCCACGCAAGGGAGATAATTCCGCAAACAACTGCGATTGCAGGCTTCAAACAGAGATGGCGACAAAGAGGCAAAACATACGGACTGCAGGTTTAATATTTATTTTACTACATTAGACAAAATACAGTAACGTCTATTATAGTGAAATTGCTGTTGCTACAATGTGCCATAGAAAATAAGGCTGATTTTACGGTTGACTGACACATCAAAGGAGTAGCCTGGGAAAGCCCATGATCTGCACATCTGCTCAGCAGCTTGTGAAAACAGATAGACCTTGAATGGCGTGAACCATATCTTCAAAAAATCTAATTGCAGATTTTAATCCCTCTGTCCCATAAACACAAGATATCACGAGGTGTTATTAGTAATTTAAGAAGCCAAAACAGAACAAGAAACAGGACTGGGATGTTGGTTGACTTTCCTGAATACAAAAAGCTTTGAGAAAGGCAGCCCTCATTGGAGTGATTTGGCAAGAGAAAGTGATGCTTGTGTTGGATCAAAGCACTACTCAAAGGGAATTTCATGATCTTGGCAAGTAATCCAAGAGCTTTAGAAAAATAGGGCATAACTGCATTTTGTCTGATCTGCTTTATTCTGCAAGGAAAACTGTCAGAGCATGCAATGTTTCAGACAATTGATTGTTGTTTTGGGCCTGGAGGATGCAAATGAATTATGTATATTACATCAGAAAGATGATCTGCCTTTTTGGGAGATTTAAAATCCAACATCTACTGAGCAATTTAAACTCTATAGGAAGTCATCAATGGATAGTGCACACATACACACATAAAAGCTGACAGACATTCAATATACACCCAGTGGCCATTTTAAAAGGCATAAGACTTGCTTGTAAATGCAAACATATAAATAGAAATCCATTTGCTAAATTTGCAATATGTAGATCTTTCATAGATGTTCAGTAGTTGTTGTTTTAGTCAGTTAGACAATGACAGTTACAATATTGGTATACAGAAAAACACATCTGAATGCCAAAAATATGTCGCTAAAGTGGGCAAATGATGTACCAAAGTGGGCTGTTCACAATCAAATGTACCTGATAAAATGGCCACTCAATGTATATTGCTGAGAAATAACTGTGAAGTCTTATCACACATTTTTGGTGCACAGATCATAAACATTCACAGAGAGCCACGTCTCATTTCTGCAGTCCCTTTATAGCTGCATTTACAGAACTCACTCACATACATAATGCATGATGTTAAAAGTCCTTTGGTTAAGGAAGTATCTGCCAAAATGTAAATTTTTGTATTTCTGAATAATTTACTGAATGCTGTAAAACAAAGATTCCAACCTAATATATGAAAAGCCCAGTTTGAGGCGTCTGTGGTGTCGTGCAGAGATATTCAGCCAGGCTCCATATTACTGAAGTGCAAAACTCACAATTCCCAGAACTCATCTCTCCATCTTTCTCTGAATCTCCTCCTAGATTCCCTGGCTACCAGGTCCTTCTTTCTCTTCACACTCGGACTCCGCAAATTTCTGACACTTTGCATTTTCACACATGACTGACCATAGAACAAACATTAGAGCAGGCAGCCAAGTGAGTCCATAAGGATACATGCTACGATTTGCTTGTATTGGCCACATACAGCATAGCCAAGACTCGCCTGTACGTGACTCGTTCAAATAGTCAGCAAGTTTACAGAAAGTCCTACAGCTGAACTGAACATTCGGATATGAACCAATAAAAACTGGAATGAGGAAAATGAACAGAATGAAGGAAAACACCTCGACATCAAACACACTCATGAATATTTTCTTCTGCAAGATTTTAAACTTCTAATACATGGTAGTACTGGAATCTGGGTCATTTCTTGACAAATATTGCTAAGTTTCTCTAAACTTAGAAAATTACATAAATAAAACTTTGGTACTCTCTGACCTAATACACTAAGGTATGCCGAACACATTTGTCAATATTCCATGTCTGACAGGATATGGAATGTCAGACTGAAATCACGGGGCGTTTTTAATGAGCCATATCAGCCTCCATAGGTGCTGGAAACGAGGCATAAAATGACTTGAAAATGATCCTATAGGTTGCGTGGAATGTAGGAACGGTGCTCCAATAATAATTCTTCCTTAATTGATACAGCTGACAGGTTGTTTATCGGAAAGGCAGGAGAGCGTAAGACTGGTTATGCATGCAATCAAACACACGCAGACACACAGCTAAGCCAGTGATGCCTAACACTCTTTGGAATACATAACATAAATCGGTCCATTCCCTCTCCTAATGCACTGCTGAATTTAAAAGAGGTGTCTGTGGAATGTGGAATGAGGAGGGGCCATGATATACTCCAACATTTTCCTTTGAAGAAATCTTTACCCAGTTGCTTATCACTGTGCTAAATGTGAGAATGCCAGAGGGCAACCTCACCGCCAGAGCACACACACCATCACCGCATTGCGCTCCACACCCTTACCCTGTGAGCCAGCTTGTTTCCCTGACCCCTTCGTCATTCTACCGGCCGGTGCTTCGATATTCCCTTGCTTATTTGCTTAGCCTTCGTTCACTGCCTTTCCTGCACACCAGCCCTACCTGATTTTATATGCCTCTGGCTATCCCATTGTTTTTATCCCTAGTGGTCCCACAGCACATAAATCTGCTCGGCTTTTTTCCTTTGCAGACCACGCCTATGTCCAGTGCTCACTTCCCGCTCTGCCATTTAGCCCTCCTGCTTTTTCTCTTCGTTATTTTGGCTTGCCAGCACTTTAGTCCCCCGTCTTTGATCCGTTCCCGCCTTACCTCACACAGTCCGAGGAACCCCGCCACGTCTATGGCCCTATAAGTCCCACCTCGCCCTGTAACTCCTCTTCTCCCCCTTTATTTCCGCCGAATCGGGGGCGCTGTGTATCACACGATCATCTCAATGACCTAATAACACCACTCCCCAACAATAAAGACCCCCCCCCCCCCCACCATCGCATAGCGTTCCATGTTTTGACTGGGCCTCTTCCCGACCTAATAATTCTCCTGTCTCCCCGGTCTTTTCTCTACTTCCTTACCCCTACCCTCACCCCACGTTCTGCCTCTTTTGCTTTTCCCCAACAGCCCTCTTCCTGTCTGCTTATCACGTTGTTTTTTCTGGGGCTCCCAAACTGGGGGGCCCCCACCCGGTCCCCCCAGTCTAGTCTTCTGCTCTTGTGGGGCGTGGGCCCCCACCCCTAGGGCATCTGCGTCCCCTGCCTAGTAAGCCTTCGTCCCCACCGTGAGGTTCTCGTGCTCATGCCAGGGCCCCCTTTACGCCCCTGGTCCCAAACGTAATACGCCCCCCTGTGTCGTTTTGCTTAAACCTCCCAGCTCGGTTTCGCGCGCCTCTGGCCCTGACCCCCCTTTTGGCTTTTAGGTCCACTTGTACCTGTCTCCCCTGCATGTTCAAGGCCTGCATTTCTTGACCCTCCTAATCTCCCTACACACTCTTTTAACCTCTTATCCCACCTCGTCCTTCTCTCACCGCCCTTCCTCCCGTCTTCGTGTCCCATGATCTCCCGAAAACCATTCTACTCTACTGATTTGGTGATAGGAAAACTTCTTATCTTTCTATCTTAGATCTTCATTATCCTACACACTGTAGAACGCGTTAAGCAGTGTTGCTGAATGTTTTTTGTGGGCCAACCCACAATGCTTTTTCTTGAGGAATCGAAGCTAAAAGACGAACAAAGAGCTAGTATTATTTGTTCCTTTTGTACAATGTTGCCAGTTTTTAACTGTACTTGACATGACACAATGTACAAGACAGCATGCGAATAGTAATTTTCACTAATATTTACTGTTTACCTGCCCCCCCGGTTATCTGACCACCCAAAGATGAATCTAAAGACATGTCACACAGAACTGTAAACACAAGAGCAAAACATGTAGGAAGCTGTCATAGGTTGCACAAGGCGATTAACACCAGGATAGCTTTCACCTGTGCTGAGTGTGTCAGCTAGATGCTGAGCACGTCAATTATCCACAACACTGCATGACAGTAAGGAGCTCTCTGATGTCTGGTCAGATTTATCTGATTGGATAATCAGCTGGTACTGAGTACAGAACATGTGTACTCAGCAATGGGACACATTAAGAATAAGATGAAGGCACAGTTACTTTTATAGAACTGAGCAAACCCTTACATCCTTACTCTTACCCTTAAAAAAACTGCAAATTCTACAAATTAAACCACAACTTTCCTATTGATTTTGAAGGAATGCATTAGCCATAGCATCAAAAAACAAATATTGCTTGTCTCAAACAATGAAGACACAAACTTTTAAACCTTATTGAGCACTTTAATAAACAGTTTTAAAAAATCAAGTAGTAGTTAGAGCAGGAAATTTGGTGGTTTGTGGTTTAAACAAGTTTATCTGTACCTTACCTTCGCATATCCTCAAGAATATCAAAACATAATACTGCAACCGATCAAGGAAAGCCATTGGTACATGACTGTCTGACTGCTTGTTTTGACATTTCATAATGAATTATGACTAACTGCACTCTCACAGTGTGGCATAATGACCAGACTGTCTACATGCATGCTAACCTCTAAATAACTGATTTCAGAGCAATTTTTGTCAGATTACTGTCATTAAACACACAATGTTTAGAAAGCATTTTCAAATCTTCTTGTTACAAGACTTGTTAGGCACAGTTTGGTTAAAACAGCATTTAACAAATATGATAGAAAGCCTTTTTTCTTTGTCTGGATCAGACTGAATTTACAACAGGGAATAAAAATCTTGACATTGTCAAAATGGACTGAAATTATGGCTTCTTACAGAACAAATCTCTTAAGACATGAGGAAAGTTCCTTCAAAATGAAAAATAAATAACCTACATTACTCAACCAAGTATCCTCATCTATTAAGTATGCTCTCTTAGTTGTCATGTGATTGTTGAGCAACTGTTTCGCAAATTAAAAGATCAGTGTGACCAACAGTAGAAGAACTTTTATTGCCTCTTGAGGACAGCAGAGAATGAGGCTCAGTGGTTTTAGAGTCATTCCTCCTTGCCCCCCACCTCCCAATTCTCGCTTAGCAGATTGTCCAGATAAACATCCATAAATAATCATGGATTAAAAAATGTCAAAGGGAAAGGATGGGGCGCTACCCTCAATTTATCAAATTCCTCTTGGAACTCTCGCTACTGTGAAGTTACAAAAGTTTATTTACATATTTCACACTGTCCTGTCACAGTCCTACTTGCTTAAACATGGGATTTAGTTACGCTACCAGATATGTCAGTAGCCGCTTTATCACCAGCACCAGCAATCCAGTGATAGCAATCGCTGGTGTTCCTGTTCTGTGGTTTAACTGTGTAGCGAGTACAATAGATAATGCCCAGGACCACCATCACCACAATGAAGATGCAAAGTGGGACTAGCAATCCGATTAGCAACCAGCTGGTTCCTTGGCTCTGGTTACTGCTGTTGTCATTATCAATAATGACCTTCTCTATTCCTCGTGACTGCATTGGGAACAGGGTGGAAGTTTGTTGCCCTGGACCAAAGGTGGTTGATTCATCATCATACATGTCAGTATTATCATGGTCTTGTTCATAAAACTCATATTCTCCAAAAAGGTCAAGAGGGTTCTTTGCAGTTTCCTGTGTCTCAGGCTTTGTTTGGGTTGAGCTGAACCAGAGCCAATTCCAAGCGCCGCCTGAAGCTGTGGAGGAAGGGAGGACTGTGGGAACCGTGGTGCTCTCATCCTCATAATAGTCTGGTGTGGGTGTCAGAATTGCTGGTGGAAAAAAAGCATTATGAACTGGTTGCTCTGGATTAAGGTCAACATTAACATTAATGACCTCAGGGGAGCTTTCAGTCGGTGTAGTGTTTTCAGGTTCCTCTTCAGTTGTCGAAATCAGGTCTGTCGGAACTGTCTCCACATTGGGCAGCTCAGTCTGCCAGTTCCAATCAGAATCAGGTGGAGGGTGCCATGGGTATGCAGGATCCTCTGGTTCCCAAATGGGGTTGTGAGTAATCCATGGGTTGGAGACGGTGGTTGAGGGAGTCTCCATGTCCTCCCCGATGGGTCTGCAGGAATATTGGTCAGATTGAAGAGTATAACCTTCTTCACAGTAGCACTCAAAGCCTCCATCATAATTGATGCACATCTGTTCACATGTTCCTTCAATTTGACATTCGTCAATGTCATGACATTGACTCTGTTCCTCTTGTAATGGGGCAAAACCAAGATGGCAGTGGCAAATATGGGAGCCCAATGTGTTCTCACACGCATGCTCACACGGGTTGTCCGAACACTCATCCACATCTTCACAAGCACCCTCTTCATCTTGTCGGTAGCCATCCCGGCAGCGACACTCAAAGGTTCCAGGCGCATTTACACAGATATGCTCACAGGGACTCTGTAGGCATTCATCGACATCTATACAGCCCCGTTCATCAGGTGCCAGCATGTAGCCATCAGGACAAGCACAGCGGTAGCCATCCATCACACGCAAGCACTCAAACTCACATGGAGCCCCATTGCAAGGGTCAGACGGAAAGCAACTTACCCCATCCTCAGCCAGGAGATAGCCATCATTGCAATAACAATAGTAGTGCAAGTCATCCTCAAAGCAGAAGTGATGGCAACCTCCGTTGTCTTTATCGCACCAGCTTGTCTTAGGCGTATCAGAGCAAAAAGGTGGTTCCCTGTTCCAACCAACAGTTCCATCTTCCTTTTGTGTGCACAGAACTGACTGGTCATCTTTAGCAGGACAAGGTACAGCTGCTACCGATCCAAAAGGGATATGTGTTAAGAGGGTACTCAGCAGGTTAAAAGGGGTACTATACAGTGTATTCCCACCTCCCTCGCTAGCAATAGCTGTACACATGCCTCGGAAGTTGTACCTGCACAGGTAGCCGTCCACTGAAATCGAACAAGGTCCATCCTTCCATTTCAGATTATGTCCTTGCTCATGGGCCGCAGTGCTGTAAGACATCACCACACATCGTGAGGATGAGCAGGTACTGGCCGAGTCCTCTTGTAGCCAGTTGGTGTACTGGGTGTCCTGATCTCCAGTGACCCAAGAGAAGCCACGCAGGGGTCGGGTGGGTGAACATTGTCGGGGTTGTCTCTGAAGGCCAATCCAGATATTTGCCTTGCCTCTGTGGTGTTGTCTCAGTTCCACGTTCGAGAAGAGCTCCTTCACTATTGCTGCTTCCTTTGGATGCCTGATGGTGGCCAGGTTCCCTTCGAATTCCTTGCAGCTCCGCCAAGCCTCCAGAAAGATCTTGCGCTGAAAATGGAGCACAAAGCACCCATCCTCCCTGCAGAGTGCATCCCGTTCTCTCAAGTCCTGAGTCTGCACCCCGTAGAGGCACAGTAGTGAGGGCAGCAGAATAACACAAAGAACTGGACAGCCCATACCTCACACCTACTCTATTTTCTATTGTACTTTCTTTCCCTTTTTTTAGGAGGCTTTCAGGGTGCTAAAATACAGTTTAATGCCCTAGTTGCCCATTCTTCTTCTACTTGTACCTGTATTAAACTTTTCCCTTCTTTTCCTCTCTCTCCACCCTCCTCTCTCTGCCCTGTCCAGTGGTGATCTGTGCCTAAGCTGAGTACTTACAATCTCACCCTTGACGTTCCAGCAAGAGAGAGAGAGAAGGAGAGGGAGGGTTGGAGAGATGGAAGAATGGTAGGAGTGACTGAAGAAAAAGGGGAGTTGAAAAAAGATGTTTTTGGCACAGGCAGAATCAATGTGTGTGTGTATTTTGGGTGGACTGGGGGGAAGTGCAACAGTCTCGGTTCCTCTTCACCAGAATGTAACGTATGTTTCTCATAAGTGTGTATGGAAATGGTTTGGGACTCTGCCCCTCCAATACGACCCCCCGCAACCCTGACTCCAAACTCTGAATGCAGGATAACTTATAGCAAACTGTAACGCTTTTTTTTAATCATGTAAAAAGCTAGAGAAAATTTAAACAAAGGCTGTGTCTGCTGTAACAGTCCCACTTACATCTGTCAGCACTTTATATTCCAGCTTTTCTCTGGTCTTTCCTCTTTTTCATATTGTTTTTTTTTGGGCATTTGGTCAGTCCTTGGATCATTTTAGCTGTGGCACTGTGGTTAATGTGTGTTATCATGACATATAAAATTATGTTCTTAAGCAGGTCTGAATCTGGCCATTTTCCAAACGTTCCCCACTTTTCTAAATAATGGCCTATAAAAATGAAAGACAAAAACATAAAAAGACAAACGTTAGTATCCAAGTAAGTATGTTACTTTATTTTATTAATACATTCTATTTGATGAATAAATTACAAATAGTGATTCCAAGTTGGCAGTGTGTATTTTTTCATTACAGTTTGTTGTAATGAAATATATGCATTCACATGTGCTTCCCAATGTCTAATAAACATTGTTATGTAAATACATATTCTTCAATGAACGACCTTGTTGAATAAAACAAGTATTGTTCATACCCAGTGTTGGGTGTAACTAATTACTAAGTAATTAGTTACTGTAACTGAATTACTTTTCCCTTTAAAGAGTAAAGTAAGGGATTACTTAGACTTCTTATGTAACTGAACTTAATACTGTGTAGACTGTAGAACATTTATACACAATACAATAGTGTATTTAACATCAAAATTTAAAGTCTAACCTTAAAATGCATGCTTTTTATGTACCCTTCTCACTTTAAATACTTTGGTGAGTTAATAAGAATACTGGTAACACTTTAGTGTCCAATTCTCACTATTAACTAGTTGGTTATTAGCATGAATATTACTGGGATATTGGCTGTTTACTATTACTTAAAAAGCACATATTAATGTCTTATTCTGCAAGACCTTATTCTAAATCCTTAATCTTACCCAATTCTTAAACTTAACAACTACTTAACTAAATATTAATAAGCAGTAATTAGGAGTATTTTGAGGCAAAAGTCATAGTTAATAGTTAGTTAATAGTGAGAATTGGACCCTAATCTAAAGTGTGGCCAGAATAAGTTATGTAGTTACTTGAAAGAATTAAAATAAAAGTTTAATGTCTATCCTTGTATCATTAACTTGTCGAGGTTGATATATGATTTAGAAAGTAATTAGTAATTAACTAGTATTTAATTACTCAATTAAATTACTAAACTAGTAATTAATTACTTAATTAGTAATTAAGCAATTAAATACATTCTGGAGAGAGTAATTTGTACAGTAATCTAATTACACTGTTGAAGATGTAATTAACAACTCGTTACTTTTTTTTAAGAGTAACTTACCCAACAATACTGTTCATACCTGACGATTGCAGCATAAAAAAAACTCAAATTACCTGAGATCCGCCAGCTGCCTGTGAAAACACAGCAACATCAACAATCACTGCACACCGGAACAATAATAAATCTAGCTATGCTAGAGGTTAAAGTGTCCACAGCCGTAAGGAACAAAAGCAGGTCTAGTTTTGTTAAGAAAACAGAGGAGGAAAGACTGAGATGGGGTCTCAGTCTGTATATGGTCATAATGGGGAAAACGTTCTGTGGGGGGTTAAACAGGAGCAGCCTGAGGAGGAAATGGCTGGATTTCTCTAAAAGATCATTAAAAAAATCACTCTTGTGAATGAAACACAGATGCACATGTTTAAGACAGCTGATAATATTAGATTACTTCAATGTTGCACTGAAGTAGGGTCAGTTTTTTTTTTTTGAGAGAGAGAGAGTATTTTTCTTGTTTTTTATTTTGGTAAAAGAATCATAAAACTTGACACAACCTTAAACCAAGCAATTTGACTCCTGTTGTGCTGATCATTAAAAGCAAATATCACATCATAACATTTTGGAGTAGTGTCTAAAGGTTAAGTGATCTGTTACTGATTTTTTTTTCAGTCCACATGCACAATGATACACATACACAATGCCACACTTAATGTCAGTAAACACACATACTTCTAACAATCATAAGAGCTTGGGCAAATCTATTCATACACTATGGAATTTCTGCAAGAACATATCCATCATTTCCATGGAAACACTCAATGTTAAAAATTCAATCCTGGGTCCATAAAATAGCACTTGTCTGACAATCTTAGCAAAATGAAACATGAATCAAAAGCAAATGCAAAACCAGTTCCAAGAAGCTTTTGTTACAAGATTTCAAGGATGTACAGGCCTAGAAAGTCCAGACAATTATAAGAAAATTGTGTTTTTCAAAAATGCATGAAACCAACCTGAAGATTTCTAGGAAAAGGGCACATGTTACACCGTACTTGACTCATGCTCTCTTTTCCTCTCGCCATCAGTGCTGATGTACCTAACCTTCATCTCACAACTCCATATCCAAGGTACACTGAGGTGAAACAGAGGTCAAATCTGCAGGGCAGCGCAGAAGATCCTCAGGGTTTTTTTTTTTTTTTTCATTTATTTGCCTTTATTTTTTCCTGGAACCATCCACCCACCAGCTGTAAATCACATTTGCTCTTTTCCACTCTCAAGATCCCTCGTTCTTATTATTGTTCTCAGGTCTCATGCTGCTTCCACTAGAGTACTACAAACTCTAAACACTAATCATTCCATAGTCTTAAAGACAGCATTCCACAAAACGAGAGAGAGAAACGATTGTGCTGTATGTTACGATGACCTTACCGATCAACATTTGCAGCTGTGTTTGGAAACAAGGAGTTTGGTGCAGGATGAATAGTCTTATGCGGCACTGTTTGACATTTTTTAAATACATAATTCAGTCTTTGACAGCACTTATGGAAAGCCCTCTCTCTGAACTGTGATAAGTCTCAAATCCAATTCAGCTGAAGAATTCAGCTGAAGCGGTCATCCTAAAGATACATTTCTGGGTCAGGAATTACTTCCACATACACAAGCATAGATACACACATGTATGTGGATCACATACATCATGTTCAGACCCTGTGCGTAACGTCTGTGTTTAAGTATTACAGTATCTGGAGATTTTTTGATTCAGATGAAAGGCTGACTCGATCACAATACTAGAGAGGAACAACAAATTCACACATACATAAACACTGTCCTCCTTACTGATATCAACTTGTATCTAGATGGGAAAAAACCTGACCTTCTGGTGAAAACAACAGACTTCTCTCTAGTGACATATGCAAAAATTCTCCAACCATTTATGCTGCCTTTATATGCTATTAGAAACTTCCCACTTCTGAAGTTCTTCTGTAATTACAAATTTGTTGCGTTCAAGTGCTTTGTAGAAAGAACAGGACTCATGGAAGACAGCCCATTTGTGATTGCCTTCTCTGAGGAAATCTTGTTAAAGCCAAAAGATATTTAGCCAATAATCCAACAGGTTTCGGACAAAATGTAGCCATTCACTGGTAACAATATAAATTTACCGTGCAATCTAAATATTCAGCTTGCTCAAGATTCTGAAATTTCAGTCAAATAAATGCTATTTTTCAGTGTGTTCAATACATACAATATGCATCAACTGGTTATTTATATACATAAATATACATGACTGTAACAGCAAGAGAAAGCAATGTAGATGTTATGGGGAGAATAAATAAAACTTTACAGTACTACAGCTATGTTTTTCACCTCCCCCATGTTTCAACATTATGGCCTGCCGAATTTGGAAACTTGGTTATCAAAAAATCTTGAGTCTTAAGAGGCCATTCATATCTATTTTTCAATTAGGAAACTCGTATTTACAATAATTCAGATAGCACATGAAGGCAGCAATAGTCTGCATAAATCCAACCTTGCAAATTCACATTTCAAATTCACAAATTCACACCCATTTCTCAAAATCCAATCAACAAACGATACATTGAACCAAGTCCCCACCTTACTTTTTTCATTTGATATAATCTGTTAAACTCAGATGTTTAAGTCGCAATATGGAAGAAAAGATCAGTTTCCACTTTTGTTTCATTGCGATTAAAAAAAACAAACAGTTATTTGTGGGAAAGTTAAATATTTTCACATATAGTAAATTGTAAGAATGCCCTTTAATGCATGTCTGGGAAATCAGTCTTTTAAGGCACAAAACAGACTCTGGTGGTCACAGTTAAAAGACCATGAGTCTCCACGAGTCCTAGTTCAACAGAACACACACGAAGAAGCTAAAGCAGAGTGGCTTTGATGTATGATGCTGTTCTAAGTCCACCAACTACAATCTGGGCCTGGTTATGAGAGTGAGGAGAAAGCCTGATTAACACTGGGGTGAGTGAAATGTCAGAGTATTTGTGTACCCTCCCCTACACCCCTCAGGGCCAAGGCTCTTACTATCCAGAGCAGGAAAATAGACCCAGATTGAGGCCCAGAAACAACCCCCTCCACTCCACGAGTCTCACTGTGTAACATAATGGGTGTATTGAGTCAAGAGTGGTATTCAGGTTCACAGTGCTGGAAAGCTATATTTTGAATTGTGCAAGAAGCAAACGTTTTAAGTGATACATAACACATTTTGCGATTTATGTGTTTATTCAGCCTGATCTCATTGGCATTCATAGGATTCAGATGTACTGTTTTCACATACATTTTTGTACATTTGGATACATTACTTATGCACAGCTTGTGAAATGGAAAAAAAAGATGAATACTTTATTTGTATTACAAATATATTTTATTAGTTATATTTTACTATTATACAAATATTTTGTAGTCCTAACCTCCAAACAATACTCTAAACCCTAATCACTCACTGTATAATTATAGGCAGGAAAATGTACCATGACAATGATTTTTCATACAATATTACAATTAATATATATATATATATAGAGAGAGAGATAGAGAGAGAAAGAGACAACAGGGACAGACAGAAGACAGACAGACAGACAGACAGACAGACAAGACGATAGATAGACAGACAGACAGACAGATGGTAGATAGATAGATAGATAGATGGATAGTAGATAGATAGATAGATAGATAGATTAGACAGGCAGGCAGGCAGGCAGAAAGACAGACAGACAGACAGACAGACAGACAGACAGACAGACAGACAGACAGACCGACAGATAGATAGTGCTGTCAACAATTAACCGCCGAAATCACATCCAAAAATAAGTTTTTGTTTACATAATATATATGTGTGTACTGTTTATATTTATTATGTATATATAAATAAATAAACACATACAGGATATATTTTGAAAATATTTACATGTATATCTTTATATTTAGATTTTTTATATTACAGATAAATATATTTGATATAAACATAACATATTTTTCTTAAATGTATACATGCATGTGTTTGTATTTATAAATACATAATAAATTACACAGTACACACACATATATTATGTAAACAAAAACTTTTATTTTGGATGCGATTAATCGCAATTAATCATTTGACAGCACTAATATATATTAAACAACTTAAACTTAACCTTAAGTCTTGGTAGTTTTAAGGGATGAATCCTCGTAAAACAGGTTAATGGTTATCAGTGTGGACTTATTACCAATGTGATTGCATATTTAATTAATGCCATTTTATTAAATTCAATAAAATGTACCTATTAAATCCACGAATCATCATTAAATCAGAAAAATTACATACTGTAAAACATGTGCAGTATTAAACTCCTAAAACATTTTAATCAATGCAATTTTTATATAATTTACTCAGACACTAAACATTCTTAAATGTGTTTCTCATGTATTTCTGTTCTTGAGGTCAGTGTTTAATCACCAAGCGAGTGGGAAAATGAATTTGACCCATGCCGCTGTCGCCTCTGGCTTGCTTAGTTGGGGACACTTCATTTCCAGCGTTATCGTTGACATGATTGCAAAGATATTATTTAAACTGAGCTGGATGTTGACATCACTGAATTCAATGATGAACTGTCTTTAACTGAAAAATGAGTGTTTACTATTGTCATTTTGCATTATTGACACTATTTTCCTAATTAATGCTGTTCAGTTGCTTTGTCACAATCTGTATTGTTAAAAGCGCTATATAAATAAAGGTGACTTGACTTGACTTGACTATCATTTCTATACATCATTACTTTTAATGAAGCTAATAGCAATGAGCCTCACTAACAACTCGTTATATGTGATTGCACAAACACTTACGCCATTAATCGCAGTCAGAGAGGGGGTTTCCATCGCTGCATTCAGAATAGCAGCAGAGCCAAAACTCTGAATCTTAATTCAATGCAGGATGCAAACTATTTCTATAATGTGGAACAATGCCAAAGCATATTTTCAACACTATCTATCTTTCTATCCTGCTCTCTCTCTCTCCTGATTATTCTCTTCAGAAAAAACTAAAGACTACAAATCCATCAACAAGCTCTCCAAAACCCTCCAGGCTTCACAACACGCACCAGTTATAACTTTAGTTCATTCAAGACGCATTTACACACACACACACATAGACAAACTATCACTCATCAGAACATGAACTTACTGTATATGGTCTGTTCAGTGTAGCAACTTCACTAAGTGTCCTGCTGACGTGTTTTGCATATTTTGTTTAAGAGTAAGTCACCCTAAAGTACTTAAACATTAATCATTCAGTCAATATTAATAAATATACATGAGATCTGGTACATAAGGCCCCATTTATAAAGGGCTATAATATAAGTTTTTAAGAGCTTCATTGAGACAAATGGAATCGTTTTAAACATCAAATAATTTTAAAAGCTCGACACATGAGATTTTCTGATTCTGAAAGAGCTTTTAAGAGCCAGATAAAAGAGAGGAGCTATAAAATAAATATCAGACAATAAGAAGAGAAATAATTGGTAAAGAGAAATGAATGAGGCGTGGGCTGCATGGACGAACATGCCAGAAAGAGAAGTGAATAAAGCATTTTTTCTCTTTCCTCAGACTTTTCGCCATGCACAGACTTTTCTATATTTCCCCCAGTCACAGAGTTTCACAATGCAAAACTGAGCAGGCTTCTAAATTTGTTCATTGGGTGTTGGGCAATTCGTAATTCTATTATTTTAATGAATTCATTTTCTGCTGGGCAGCCGGCTGGCGGAAAAAAAAGCTGAAAAAGCTTTGCCATCACAGGAATAAATTACAAATTTTAAAATAAGTTCAAATAAAAAACAGCTATTTTAAATTCTAATAATATTTTTAAAATATCACGGTTTAAACTGTATTTTGATCAATTAAGTGAAGCCTTGATGAGTATAAGAGACGTCTTTAAAAAATAATTAATAATAATAACAATAAAAAAATGTCCGACCCGAAACTCTAGGATCTCGAGAGATGAAAATATTATAGAGAATTGTGGGTAAGCTCTTATGCCATAGCCACACCCACAACAACACTACATTGTCTTTGAAAATCTTTTTTTTTTTTACATTATTAAATTTGAAACACATTTGAAACAATAACATGATTAAGCATTTTAACATGTTTCCCAATACTTGTGAGGACATTTTCAGAAATATGACCAAAAAGCGTAATGCTTTTCAAAAAGTGCAGCAAAACCTGTATACACACACCACAAACATTATTGCTGTGGTAGGTTTAAACCTCATGTTTTAAAAATGAACAAAGCAATATTGTTTTATTTATGTGTTTGTCTCCCTCATACACACACACTCACACAGACACTCATTTTCTTCTTCTCCCCCCCCATCTCTTCTTCTCTAAACCCACGTCTGGCTTTCAGATCAGCAGGCTCTGAGCGTCTACAGCAGTTAACCCCTCCTCATCTACAGCCCAGAAGTGAGAAAGCGAGAAAGAGAGACAGAGCGAGAGAGAGAAGATTTCCTTCTTTATGACATCTCCTCCACTGTCCTCCCTTAAAGGTTCTGATGGAGATAGCGCATGTGTCTGCAATTCCCAAAAGACGACAGATCTAGAAACACTTATGACCATCAGAACCTGCTCACGGAAGAACAATAGATCCATTTCTGGCTCTTGTTCAAGCCACGCATACCTTTTGCTTCTCACTCTCTCGAAGGAGAAAAGGAAAGGAGAGGGAAGGGTGATGGAGTTCTTCCCTGCAAGAGAAGTTTGAAATGGATTTCTATAACATGATATGTTACCGTTTGGAGACAGTGGGTGGAGGCCTCGAAAAGCAGCCACCATAAACCATATAACTTTTCTACATTATTTAGACAGATACGGCACGCATATGGGTTAAACTGGGTCATCGTATGACTATCCTGCTCCAGTTCACAGTTTATCCGATATCAGATCAGTCTGATCGCTTTCATATTGTCCCATTGTTTCATTTTAAACTTCAGAGTAACTACAGTAATATCAAGATTTATCTCATAACTTGGCCAAAGGGTTTCGTATTCCTTTAGTGCACATGAAAATGATCAAAGAAAAAATAACCAACCCTGACACACTTTATAAGAGTCATGCTCACTGTGTTTACATTCAAATCCCAATTCAAAAGTTGTTTTGATTTGACTGTCAGACAGTCAGACAGTCAGCTGGCTACACAAAACAGCTGAGGCAGAGCTCTGGGAAACAGGGACACACTCCTTATTTTTCTGACAATCAAATATGTGACCCTGGACCACAAAAACAGTCTTAAGTCGCTTGGGTATATTTTTTTAGCAATTGTCAAAAAAACATTGTATGGGTCAAAATTATCTTTTTTTTTTATGCCAAAAATGATGAGGATATTAAGTAAAGATCATGTTCCATGAAGGTATTTTGTACATTTCCTATCGTAAATATATCAAAACTTAATTTTTGATTAGTAATATGCACTGCTAAGAACTTCATTAGGACAACTTTAAAGGCGATTTTCTCAGTATTTAAAAAAAATTCATCCTTAAGCCTCGTACACACCGGGACGATTATTGCGCGCGCTTATCGCCGACGTTTTTCGACGTGTCTTTTGTGTTCATACCCAAGCGATTTTCGCAGGCGATGAGCCGAGTGAACATGCAAATTCACTCCCTGACATTAGATGGCGCTTAATGAAAAACAGAAAACCCCGTTACACATCGAATCCTATTTGATCTGCAATTCCTCTCCATAACAACTCCCTCTTATTGAGATTTTTGTAGTCGCTTTCGCGTTTGTCATAAAGCCCTTTGTGTTCAGACACCAGTGAGACCAGCAGCTCTACATTCATCTTGCCTTGATGCATCTTCTTGGTCTACTTACTTCCTCTTCGTCGTTAGGTATCAATGTGTGCTCGGCAAGACTGTTTTGTGCTTGAGCGCCACCAAGTCGTGGTTTACTTTAACTTCAGCAGCTCCAGGCACATGAACAAAAGCGCCAATCTCATTGGTCGGCCAGTTTTTTACGCGGCGCGTCAAACCAAAAAAACGAGCCCAAGGTGTTTTAAAAACAAAAAATAATGCTTTTACGCCTCGCATTTTGCACGTCGGTGTGCACACTCACATTGATGCCCTTTGTTTAGTCACGAGGCGTTAAACGTCGGCGATAATCGCGCGCGATATTCGTCCCTTTTTAACAAGCATTATTACTGGTTTTGTGGTCCAAGGTCACATAGGGCCTTTCGCACAGCGGGAACCTTTTCATAGTACCAGAACTAATTTTGGAACTACCCACTTTTTGGCGTTTTCTCACCGCCGGAACTGGGTGCGATTTTATTACCGGACTGCCTTTTTCGAGAACCAAATTAGCTACTACTCTGGAGCAGGAGTCGACTTCCATGTCCATTATTGTGAAACCCGCGAGACACATCAAAAACACAGCTCCGATCACAGCGTCCTCCATTCTCCTGTTGTTAATGTTGTTCTTCTTTTTCTGTTGTTGAACGCCGCGCACAAATGACGTCGCTGTCAACCGGCTTACATCACTTCTTAGTACACACTCTTCGTTGAGGGGTGGGGGGGTGCGAATGCAAACCCTTTAAATGGTACTGGAAAATAGTTTGCGCAAAATCGCTCCAGTACTTTAGTACTGTACATTTATTTCTGGAACTAAAGCGGTGCGAAAGGCCCTATAGAGCCCGGGTGAAAAAGAAGTACACTTTAGTCATGGCCTTAAAAAAAGTACTTATTAGACTATATACTTTCAAAGAAGATACAGTAACACTTTAGTATAGGGACCAATTCTCACTATATTAACAAGTTGTTTATTAGCATGCCTATTATTAACATATTGGCTGTTTATTAGTGCTTATAAAGCACATATTCTGCATGACCTATCCTACAACCCTAATCCGACCCATACTAAACTTACAACTACCTTACAAATATTATAAACACCCATTCGGAAGTTTTATTGATGCAAGTCATAGTTCAATGGTTTATTATGGTGAATTGGACCATTAAAATAAAGTGTGCCGTCCATATACTTCAAAGCGGATAACTGCTTTTCGGACGCTTAATGAATGTTAATTGCACTTAAAGTGAAAGGTATTATATTTTTCATTTATAGTAACTTCCAGTTTAGTTATTTCGGAAATGTAAACGTTATTATAGCAACCACCTTGTTACGATTTCCACAAAAATGATACACATGACTATGTTTAAACCAGATTTAGAATCAGATTGAATCTTCATAACAGTCAGGCACTTCGGGTTTGAACGTTATTATTCACTGAATTTGATTGGCTGCTGGAGGCTGTTTTTTTTATTGTAAGCCATTCATATTAGATGGCATTTTAGGGATGTCCACCAGATAGATGCTTACACATTTTCAACTAACCGAGTAATAATGTTTATGGCATTACTAGGGATTTTCTGTCGTAGCGCCCCCTTTAGGTGCCGGTTTGTCCTGGTCTATGTGTATGAAATTTCATTAAGTTTGGATATTTCTAGATGTTTGGAGTTATCAAGTTCTTATCAAAATAAGTGTACTTCTTTAAGCATTACAAAAGATTATTAAAACAATGATTTAAAAAGTACTTTACTGTAACCTTTTCATACTTTGCCATTATTATCAATTCACATTTTTAAATTGTGCTTACTTAAGTGCGTTAAGAATAGTCATAAAGCATACTATTTAAGTGCCTACAATGGCCATTATTACAATTCACTTTCAAATACAGTTTCAAATGTACTTACTAACATATATAGATATATATTCATATAGATAGAGAGAGAGAAGAGAGCGAGAGGAGAGAGAGAGTATATTTTTTACTGTATTTGAAGGTGAATATATTATTAAATTAAATGGCTGCTTTAGTATACTTAATAATAGTATTTTTATTAAGTACACTAATTGTACTAATGTATATGGAATAGAATGAATGGAAAGATAACTTAATAGCTTTGCACTTTCAAGATAAAACAAAACTGTGCCTACTTTCCATAACAGCATACAAACACAGATACATTAACTCCTGCCTCCCCTTTTTCCCACAGCCGAGGTCCTGGCAAAGGTGACCTCTTAAACCTCTTTGCTTTTAGCTTTCATACCAAAGACCCAATTTTATCAGGCACACCCATTAGAAGCGTAGGAGTGCCTCTGAAAATATGAGAAACAACACAACAGCATCTACTTTAGGACTGTACAAACACTCAGCAAAGGGGAATGAAAGGCATAAACATCTTTCAATGCTCTTCACAGACCAGTGGATGAGAACTGTAAAGCCGTTACAGCTAAACTGACACTGACCAGTCCACTTTGCCAGAGTGTGGGAACCAAACAGCAGAGCGGAGACCAGTAAAGCACTGTCACGTGTCAAAGCCGATGGGTTCTGTTATGATTGCCTTTCTGTAATATGCTGAAGGCTTTTAGTGAGCCATTGAAAAAGTGCTGTTGCTTGATTCTAAACATAATTTGCGTGTGTTTAGTTTTAGCTTTTTTCTGTTGTCAGACAGAACATTTTAGATTTAATTACGTTGCAGATTTGATTCGAGCCCTCAAAATGGCAAACAAAAGCTTAGCTCTTCATTCAAACAATATTGTTTTTATATTGTTGTTGCTTCATCAGTTTGAGTCACCTTGACCCAGAAACATGGATATAAGCCAGCATTTAAATAATTATATTTCAGCAACGGCTTGAAGTTGAACTATACTTACAATATCATTAGAAAGCTGAGATTTTATGCATAAAATGCATAAAAGCATGTTTCTTGGTCAGAGTGATTTAAAATAAGGTCAGATCAAGGATAAATCAGTCTAACAATGAAAAAATTGAATCAGAAATAAAAGGAAAACTGTCATACTACAAAATAACATTAGAAAGCTGTGACAAAGTGACTGAAAATGATGGAGTAGGTCACATATTGGTACAAAATATAAAGGTAAATAACTAACTAAATAGATAGATTTTATTGAATGCAATAAATTACATTATACAGCCTTTGAGACATGAACAAGCTCTAGCTAACACTATACAATCTCTAAATTACTAGCAGGTCTATTCTATTCTATTCTATTCTACTCTAAGATTACAAATACACGATAAAGTTAAATAAAATATTAATTTGTCTGTGCAATCTGATTGCGTGTGCACTTCTTGGTGTTGCAGATTATTTATAAAGTGTACTTGCACAAATAGCCTCAAATGCAAATTGGTTTGATACACCTAAAAGAAAACCTCCAAAAAAAACACAAAATGGTGCGAAGACACTATATAGTTAAACAAAATCAGTGGCACAGAGAGGGCAATGAGAGCAACTTTTGCATCACCCCACCAAATTTTTCCACAGGGGGAGGAATAAAAATCATATTTTGATGAGAACTATAATGTGGCAAGAAATGAGCCACATCCTTGGGGATGACAGCGATTTGGGAAATAGGTTGTGAGAGGAAATGCCAAAGAGACTTCAGAAAATGCACAGTTACAACGATATAGTGCCAGGGTCAAAACCACTGCTAGATTATTCATTACCTCAAAAACAAAATTGCAGTGGCGATTAAATCTTTCATAGTTAAATGTGACTAAATACCTTCACAGAAAATCAAAGGTATAGCTGGAATTTTGCAGTCAGTAGAAATTGTGCAGCGAAGACAGCACTCAAGTGCATGTGAGGACACAGAGAGTTTGCTAATTGAGGGGTCCTAAATGGATTTGCAAATTCAAGATCTACATCTCTAGCATTTCATTAAAACGAGAATTGTATATGCACTCACGGTTATAAACAAAAAAATCTTAATACATTGCAAAATCTCAAAATATTAGAGATCTTAAAAAGTACCCCTGGTTTAAATGATGTTCTTTGCTTCCTCACACCGTCTGAGAAACCCGACCCTGTGCTGAATTATACCTTTGAACATTTCCAAAAATAAAAATAAAAAAACTCTTAGTCTTTACATTTGAGAACAAAAACACTTGCCAATTTCCTTCATTACAATGATTAACAAAGCCCAAGTCGTTCATTAATGTGGTCCCTCTTAACATTCATGAATATGCAGTTCATCTTAAGGAAGTTCAAAGCTAAAGTCACCACCACTATCTTTCCTGAGGCTGTTATTTCAAAGCTTCATTGAAGAACCATTGATCCCACCATATTAGCCATTAGCCTAGTGTGGTCCCTTGAGGTTCAAAGTCAATATTTCAATTTCTTGTCAACATCCGAAGACCTCAGCGCTGCCTACTACTTCACATGAGAACTAATGGATTCTTGGTGGAGAACAAACAACAAGAAAACACCACAGATTAAAAGGTTGTTTAGGGGGTGTGATAGCCTGCTAGCTGGCTGCTACTCATTTCCAATTAGTTAAGTGCTGGTGTGGTACATCTTGCATTGGTAAACTACTCATTAAAAATGTAACGCAGTGGAAAATGATGCACTTCTGTGAAGTGAACTTGTGTGAATGTATATAAACCATCTCGATGAATGTTTGCTATCCATTTCAACGCTTAAAAACAGCAGCAGGGATGTATGTAGCATAAAAACAAAAAGTAAGTCATGCAAAGTTATGGAAGTTTAAACAGGTGTTGACTATCAACCTCAGACTGAACATAACGCACTCCCAGAACATCCTCCCAGTGTATCTAAACTGTTCAAACAAAGCCCTGAGTCTCAAGGGAAACAAACTGGGCTGCAGAACTTGTAAATCTAATTAGGACTCACAGCAGAACTCTTATTTCTATCCACTATATGTCTAGACTAAAACACGCCTGATATTTCCAACCAAACTGTGGGTTTATTGTTCAACATTCCTCCGGGAATGACCCATGGTGCTCCTACATCTAGCCTCAGATATCCCTTCTCTGGACGTTTGATCTTTGTGGAACAGAGAGGTCCTGAGATGAGACAAACATGTCATCTTGTCACATGCATGATGTTCTCCGGAGCAGCTGGATGTTCCTGTAGGTCAGCAGTTAAATCTCATACAGAGAGGCTGAATGATTTCAGATCGCACTGTGGGTGAATTGTGCTATTGTTTCAGCTGAGGTGAAACCCAATCTCTGCCTCCCAGTACACCACAAAATATGCAGGTCTCTTCCTTTCTTCCACCTCCACTGGTCTTACTTCTCTCTCTCCACTTTTCTTTCTGTCTTCCTATACTCTAAACGATGCTACTATAAAAAAAAGTGCAAATCCATATACAGTATTTTCATAATCTAGACTAGTGAGTTGTCTTGACTAGTTAATCTTAAAGTAGACATATAATATTTAGCATCATATCCACTATACTTCAGATGCATTTTTAAGGGGCATTCACAAAAGATGACTTTTTATGTTCTAAACAAAACCAATCACAACAGAATGGACTAGTGGACACGTTTTCTCAGTTTCGAAAATGTACTAAAGGTGCCATAGAATGAATTGATACAATATTTTAAATTGTTCTCTGATATCTACATAGATGGTATGTGGCTTAGGTAAGGGCAAAAAATATCCAGAAATGGTTTTACATGTCTATTTACAACCCTAGGATTTGACCCTAGAATTAAAATGGTCTGTTTTTACCATAGACTGTATAAAACATGGACGTAGTGTCCGTGACGTCACCCGTAGTTTTCCTAAGAGCGTTTTTGAAGCCCTAAAGTGGGCGGAGCCAGCCGTTGCCATCTTGGCAGCCTGTCACTCCCGAATAATCGAAAATGGGCAAAGAGGCGGGAGCAGGTTGCTGAAGCCACGCCCACCTAGCTCGACGGTGGTGACGGCAGTGGCAATCCACCTGTCACTCACGTGGCCACGCCCTTAATTATGCAGAATTTTAAGGCTCAATATAATTTAAACGGATGAGTTATAAAAACATTCACCCCCCTCACAGTTGTCATGAAGGGCAAAATTAGCTATATAGACCAAAACCATTTTTTGAACCAGGCTGTAAACATGTTATTTTCTGCTGTAAAGATGGGCATTTTAACATGGGGAGTCTATGGGATTGACTCCCTTTTGCAGCCAGCAAATGATCTCTTTAGCGGCCCGTTGATGAATTACAGTTTAAGTCACTTCCGTGTTGGCTTCAGAGAGAGAGGGGGAGGTTGCCGCTTGGTTTTTACCTTATTTGGAAGGGTCATGAATAATAATGTTGAGCTCTGCTCTGATTGTCCTTTTTGCGCAGTGCGTCTCCATTTCAGTACCCACAGCAGGAAGGAAACACCAGGAAAATATATATTTCAATACTGGTCTCCGCGTTATAAAACCGTGGGTATACTGGTATATAAAACAGGGAGCCGCAAAATTCTTTTTAATAATATTTGGCCGTGCTTTAAAAAAGTACACTTATTCTCATGTGTTGACTAATGACTAACCCATGCAAATTACTTGATTATAATTTTGACTCAATATAGGTTTAACTTCAATATTACATTTAAAGCTAATATATAGTAGATTCAGCAACTATATTTCAAAGACAATAATAGTAAATATGAAATTACATATAACGATGTTTTTACAAAAAACACTAGTTTGGCTAATTGCATATAAATTCAAACTATAATACGTTTTCATTTCAATGCAATTATCATGCAATTAATTGTCAGTAAACATTACACTAATTAAGCACTTATAATGTATAGTATTTCTATAACAAGAACTCTTTTTAAAAGTATCCTAAAGTATACTTGTTTTTCACAATTATACCAATGTTAAAAAAAAAACTTTTATTGCACAAAAGTATCATAGCCCTCATGCTATGTACAGCAGGCGATTTAAAATACAAAGGAAACTGTCTTAAAAAATATTTGTTACAAAAGTGATTATTTGATAGCTGCAGTGGAGGTGCTTAAAATGGAATGAATTTAGAGACACAACTCCTCAGAGAGTGTTTCAACACTATCAGCAGGCTAAAATCCACTCTTCCAAAGCACTGTTATGTAAAATATTAAAGCTCAAACAAAAATGAGGGGGAACAAAATGAAGCAACCGTGTCGACCACAATTAATGATTGGTCATTGGGTGACTGACCTGTCGACCATCCTGACCAATCCTGCGCTCCTATTAATTTTGTTCCTGAAACGAAGAGTATAAAAATAAAACTACTCAATTACTGTGTGCAAACCAACTGAAATCCCTCTGGTTTTTTTCTAGCTTAAGGCTGAATGTGTTCCCTGTTGTTTTTTGCTGTTTAAGTGCCAGGAATGCTCCAGGAGTTGGGATCCTTGCTGAGCCAGTGATGTCTCATCAATTGTTTCAGATCTCCTGCTCCGGGGGAATAACATCATCATCAAAACAAATCAGCACTTTAATGAGATATGAAATATTGGACTACCCATCACCGCCGTTGATCGATTATTTTGAACTGTCAAATCTAAGACATATAGCTTATCGAATGAGGTACACCAAAAGGAGGATGACAATTACATAGAAATAATGTAGGAAAATGTTCCCTCTCTTGAATCTCTCCCACAGAGCTCGGATGTTGCTTACAAAACAGCTAGTTCTCCTATCTGTTCCTGACATAATTAGAGTGAAAGAGAAACTGAACATAGCCAGAATAAGCACCGTGTCATCTGTCCTGATTCTGCTAGATCTTTCAGCAGCGCCTGGCACTGAAAACTACCAAATCGTCCTCTCCACCCTCAGTGAAATGACACTAAAGCTTATGCAATTACATGGTTCACATCTTATTTGCAGCACAGAAACTAGATCATGGAAATAATTTGTTTTATCTCCAAACCACCAACCGGAGCACCACAGGGATCAGTATTACACAAAATGAGCAAAGTTTTAACCTTTCATTACTTCTTCTGTTATGCTAATGCAAATGATGATTCATTAATTCTGACTTTTCCACCATTGGACTATCAGATGCCCTTAAAAAACAAAAGTCTGGCAAACTTCCTGGATGAATGAACAGGATCTGAAGCTATAGGAACCAGAACTTTTTAAATTATTTTTTAAAAACCAGGTCAGGCATTGCAAGAAACCTGGTCACTCCCATGGGTTAAGGCATGCAGATTCCTCCTGCAAAACTACAAGTCAGACGTTTTCTTGCCAGGGAAGCGACACAGATTCTGGTACTGCAACTCATTCCTGGCTGGTCTCCCAGCATATGCAATCAAACCCTCTGTAGTTCTTCTGGAATGATGCAGTCCAGCTGATATTCAGCTTGGAAGTACTGTGAAGTCACAGCTCTATACTTTCTCAACCACCTCTCTTCTAAGATTAAAAGCCTAGCAAACAAGTCAGCACCCCGATGCATCCATCCTTCGTATTCCTGTGTTATGAAGTAATCAACCTAGGCTCACTGACAAAAAACATGCCACATTTATGCAAAACTCAAAAAACTTACATATGCATATAATTCACTGCACTTTTTCCCTGTTTTTCTAACTTTCATTATTTTTCACACAAATTATGATTACATGGTAAGATTACTGGTAAATAAACATTTATTTCATTGGGTTTCTTGTACAATATTATATGACATCAGTCAAAAAAAAAAATTTTTTTCATGTGCATTATTTGTAAACTAATACATTTTGACATTAGCATCACATAACCAGCTCCATATGAATGGCTTTTGCGATGTAGTAAACTTGCTCAGTTGCTCACCTGGTACAGCAATGCACTTGCGATATGGAGCACTTCAGTACAAATCAGTATAAATCACAATAAAAGAGCTTGAATTGTAAAAATAAGCTAAAATTTCATGGTTGCTACATCAAAACCGAGGTCCTGACTCTCTGTGGTCATTAAAAATCCCATGGCACTTCTCGTATAGAGTAGGGGTATAACCCCGGTGTCCTGGCCAAATTGCTGCCACTGGCCCTTGTCAATCATGGCCTCCTAATAATCCCCATCCGCTTGATTGGCTCTATGACTCTTTCTCCTCTCCACCTGTAGCTGGTGTGTGGTGAGAGAACTGGCGCCGTTGTACTGTGGCTGTTGTTGCATCATCCATGTGATTGCTGCACACTGCTGGTGGTTGAGGAGAGACCCCTACACATGATTGTAAAGAGCTTTGGGTGTACAGCAATACACAATAAAGCACTGTATAAATGCATCATTCATTCATCAAATGTGGTTTTCTTTCACATTTGCTTTTGTTAACACTGTTTCATTAGGGATTAGAGTAGACGGTACGTTATTTCCAAATGTGATAGAGCATCAACCTATTAGCGCTACTTACCGTACATTTCATTGCTGATATGTACAGCAACCAACATAAAACATTTCTGGACATTTCAGTCAGTAATAAAAAAAATACTTTTTGAAACAAAAAACAATAATTTACAATACCTACAATAATAATTGTACCAATAATCACATTACCAATTGGGTACAAATGCATATATAGTCAATACAATCTGTTCTAATAGCGTCCTTCAGTCATGACTACATTCACAATATAGTACATTCTTCCATAACTTATCTACAGATAGATAGAAAAACTTATTTTCAGTGCAGGTTAACAATACGTTGATCCATTAGCATTCAAGATGCAATGCAACCCACACAAAATATTGTGTTTGCAGTACACATGCATCACAATCGGTCTCCCTCAAATGAAGTGTTGATGTCAGATATTCATTACATTGTGGAGTACAAAGATAAGTGATCAAGGCATTGACACAGACCATGGAAACCTGCGTTTTGTATCCTTTCTTGTCAACAGCTGTGTCCTCACGATTTGTCGCACTGCCAGGCAAACATGCGCAGCGTCCAAAAACATCAGATGATTCAGATAAAACATAACCTCTTATCCAGAGGTCTCAGATGGAGTGAACAAAAGATCATGAACAAATGAGAGAGAGAGAGAGAGAGAGAGAAAAACGTGCCTGAAAAGACCCATGTCCCACACAGAGGGTTGGTGACATACCATTAACATGAGTAAAAGCCGAAGGATAAGTATTGGAACATTGCTCAAACTAAAAACATGAGATTTTTTAGAATCAAAGCTGCAATGCAAAGAGTTTGATATATGAACAATGGCTTACCACTAGATAGTTGAAGTGTTTTATTCCAGGTCTGGCTTGCATTGTATATAAACTAAAATAAAATGCATGTGTTGGTCTCTCAATAGCCAATAGTACACTTATGGTTCACTATTTTCCAAGCATAAATGATCCTATAATTTTTGTATTCAATAATCAGAAGCAAATAATTTGGTCCCACTTTATATTAAGTGGCCTTAAATACTATGTACTTACATTTAAATTAATCATTTGTTGCAATGCACTTATTGTGTACATACATGTTTTTACATTGTACTTATATTTTTAAAAATACCTGCATGTAATTACATCTGCAATTAATTTCTGTAATTACATTTATAATTACACTGTTGACCCATCCCTTACACCTTAACCCACCCTTAATCCTACCCAAACCACCAAACCTGTCCCTAACCTTACCCATATCCCATCTCAATAGCAGCAAACGTGTTTTGCAATACAATATGAACACATAAGTACATTGTACTTATTTTTTGATGTAAGTAGTAGTTAAGGCAACCTAATATAAAGTGGGACCAATTTTTAAAGGTGCATTCAAAATACCCTTGGATCAAAACTGAGGGATGTATGATATTGTGCTTGGAAAATGGAAACCAATAGTTTACTGTTGGCTCTAGAGGGACCAGCACATGCATGTTATTTTTGTCTATATCCAATGCAAGCAAGGCCAAATATAAAACAAACATGGCAAAAATCTTTGGGGTCCATCATATTTCATAAAAATTTATATACCATATAAAGAAAAATATTTACGGCAAACATATCAGAATGACAGACAATCTCAGTAAATAATAGAATCAATGAAGGAGGGTGTGGAGCAACAACTGTATCTCAGAGTTGGAGGGAATTTTGTTAGTAAAATATAGCATATTAATTTATTAATTTAAAGTAATGTAAGAAAGAAGTGGTTATAGCCTGTGACACCAACTATACTTGAATTTACAGAAGTTATGAATGATAATTTGGCAACAGAAAAAGTATTTTTTATCTTCTTTTTTACTACTTCTTATTCTATTTATTTATGATTATTATATTTTATGTTCCCATTGATAATTGTCAACTGTTGGTTGGAAAACATGTACATAACTTTACATTCCATTAGACTTTAATGCTTGTCTAGTTAGGAAAATAACTTTACTATAAACTAACCAACGCAGCCATTAAAAAAATCTGTGATTTTTTTGTTTATTTATTTTCTCATTTTTCAAAATGAGGACTTCAGATTTAGCTCACTTTGTCCCAAAAGGCTTAAGTAGGTTATATGGATATACAAAAAAGCAGTGTGCAAATAGTCATAAACACCTTTTATTTCAAAATAAAAGTATATTTATAAAGTTTGCATTCAGTGGCTAGTAGGAAAACAAAACATTGACAATAACTGAAATATGTAAACATAGATGCACACTCTCAGAAAAAAGGTAAAAAAACTGTCACTGGGGTGGTACCTTTCCAAAAGATACTTTTCTACCTTTTTTTAAACTTAATGGTACATATTAGTACCTAAAATGGCACATATTCCTACAGACTTCAGTATAACACAATAAACTAAATATCCAGGTAAATTGCTAAAAAAAGAAAAGTTTCATTGCTTCCAATGTCAAACCAAGCATAACATTCATCATGAGGCAATGTCAGTAATCAAAACCTGGAAGCAGTGATCTGTGAGCTTCATGATCTTCACCTCTCAGCATGCTGCAGCTGGTAATGTCTGCCTGAATCCTACTCTTAAAAAACAAGTCAATTGCTCAACTTAATTCAATTGTGGGCAGCGGTTCCACACATTGGAAATGTTTTTTTTTTAACTGTAAACTCTACTCAAATACCTTGTCTAGTGGAAACATGCTGGAATTGAGTAAACCTATAACAAAATTAGACCTGTCTAACTCAACTAAATCTCTTCCAGGACATGAGGGAGGTCGGGCTGCCTTGCTTCTCACTCCCCGCAGCTTCAGTGTTCATCCAAGACACTGGTCTCTCGTGGCATTTAACGGACCACTTGGAATCCTTCACGGACCACCAGTGGTATGTGGACCACAATTTGAGAACCAATGATGGGGTCTAAACACAGATAGATTAAGCAAACTTCTACTTATAAATGCAAATTGATTGCACACAATGAAATTAAGTAAACAAATGCATTATCTCATCTGAACTAAGCTAATTGAGCAAGAGCAAAACAATCTACTTATTGAACTGTTCGGAGTGCATCACCGCACCGAGTACAATACTGAACCGCAGCCAAAAACTCAAGGCTACATGGGAGGTCTGCTACATACGGAGAGACAGAGAGAAACACGCACTCCGAACAGCCTCTCAATCGAGTTTCTCTGTCTCTTTTCCACACTGCAGGAAGTGTTTACAGACATTCAAGCTCTTTCTCGATCCTTAAATTCATGCAATGTGCAGGAAAACTCCAGGCTGACTTGTTAGTTTGTTTGGTTGCCAGTGGGAGGCTGTTTATTGCGAAGAGAATCAGCTAGTGTTGTATTCTCGGTTCTTTAAGTGTTTTACAGCCGTAGGACTTAAAAGCCACCAACATCTCAATGTTATAAGGTGAAAATTACTCCTTAAATGAAATACAGAAAAGTTGTTAAACTGTAGAGATGATTGCTGCATTGTGAACTCTAAAATACTAGAAAACACCGTTTGCACTTTAAACTATAGTTCTACATTTGTTAAAAAAAAAACCTTCCTTAAATTAAAGATGATGATGCTCCAGCCAATGAATTATTATAGGATAAAAAAAGAATAGAAAATGAAATAGAAAGTGTCATTAATGTGAAATACTAAATCAACTGTTCTATCTCAAATTGAATTTTGACAATTTAGTTGAATAACTATAAATATTTTAATCAAAGATATTTCACAATAATAACACTATGAATGCAAACTGAATGATTTCAGTCAATTTGCCTATAGGTTTTAATGAAAAGCGAAAATGTCTGAAATGTCCATCTACTGTAATCCATGGAAATATTAAATATTAACCCTATTAATTACAATAAGTATCACATATAAAAATAACACGGGAACAACCCTTACACTTGAGACATGGGGCATTTACTCACAATACTAAAAAAAAAAAAACACTTATTTGTGTCCACAACCCGCATCACAAAAATAACAAAAACTTTGATATTCAACATAATACAGTGTCATAGATCACTTTCAGACCCTGAAAACAGTTTTGACTGACTAAATCTCACAAATGTTGATACCATATATACTGCAAAATGTAATTATGCTACCAGCCAGCTCTTTATATAAAGTCGAATATAGAAGCATGCGAATGTGACTAAGTATTTAGACGCATAAAGGCATAAAGATCTTCAGATATTATAAAAATTAACAATGATTTTCTTTGAAACAATGTGCATTTTGAAAAAAAAACTGGGCGGTGAAGAGAAGATGATGTGATCAGCTGTACCATTTGACCTGCTCTAATAATTTTTAAGAATGTGGAAAATTTCATGGATGAAATTTGAGCTTGCTACAGACAGTTTGGGCGTTGACATATTTATAAACCCAGGAGCACGTTGCCAGATATCCCTGAATATTTTGATTGTGGTGAAACCACACTATATTTCAAAGCTGTAAGTACGTGGACAAGTCCAAGAGGAAAAATAAATAAAACAGTACTAGAATCTCACAGATTTCAGCATTCAGTCGAGGCCGCAGCACAGCAGGCGAGATGTTTGCAGCATTGAGTAACAAGATCGTCAGAAGGATTAATGAGATTCTAATGAGGACACTCATATGCACGTCACCCAGTCCGTGAGGCTGGGTGCGGCTCTTCAGGGTCTGAGCTATGACTCATCTGCTGGTCCCTGGTAATGGAGACTCACAATGTCATTGCTTCCACAGATACCAACGTCTAACATAACCGGAGATGACTACACTGTCTGAGCCCAGGTACAATTAATTAGTCTAGATCAAACTGTGTGCTCACTGGCTGCAGGGGGTCAATTCACGACGCAGAGGAAGCCTGAGAAGAAAGCAAACAAGATACTTGAGCCAGCTGAGAAAATGCAGAGAAAAATTAATAATCAGCTATGTAGTGTTTCAGGCAAACACGGTCATCTGTGCATTGTAAATATTTCTACAACTAGACAATTGTTACTCTGTAGAATAACAGTCATCAAAACTATGAAGTAACACAAGTGGAAGTGTGGGAATTGTGTGCTGACTAAAAATGTTAAACAACTCCAAACTATCTTACATTTAGGGCTGGACCAAAATATACGATTATTCGAATATTCGTTTGGTAGGTTGGCATTGGATTTTCAATTTTTTCGAACACCTGGCATCCCCTGCGAAACGGTTCTCATTTGCGCTTGAATATGAATCGCCCATGAGTGAACGTCATGAACATCATGATTCAGTTCATCTGGAAGAGAAGACAAAAATGCTGAAGACCTCAGCTGTGTGGGAGCACTTTAAATTGATGTGGGAAGACAAAGGCAGTGTGCCAAATATGCGATTTGAAACTGGCCTACCACAACAGCACATCAAGTTTGTAAAATCACCTGAGTTCTGTAAGTAGTACGCCTTTGTTGGTGTAAAAAATGAGCTGCTTTTATCCGCCATGTTAATCAGTAATTTTACACATGATAAAAACGTGCACATAATTTGCTTGGAAAATACTTGCGAATACAGCAATCATAAAAAACGTACAGTAGCCCAGCCTAATAATAATTTGTCTATATAAAAATTATTGCTCTTAACAGACCTGTGTGTTTTGTATCACTAGTGCAGTGTTCAGGACTTCGTATTCTATAAAGACTGCGCCGCTTCCGGCTCGCGCTGTTCTGTTATTAAAAGTTTATTAATTCTGAACGTGTCGCGTGTCCATATTGCACCAAAATGCAACACTGCACTCCCTTGGGTCCGCAGCAACACACCCGCCACGCGTGAAGTCGATTGGATGAACGGTTCTCTCGACATAATAAAAATGCAAACAGACAGACAGACACACAAAGATTCCTGCCTTTATAAGAGAGAAGAATATGTTCAGCCCCCTCCCTCCGAAGCTTCGAATATTCGGTGTTGATTACTACCGAAGCTTCGAAGCTAAAAAAAAAGGTATTTGGACCAGCCCTACTTACATTTGATCTTCAAAGTAGCCATCCTTTGTCTACATTCCAGCTCCACACACTCAGGACTTCTCTTAACTAACTACACATGTTGCCTGCTTTTGCATCATCATCTAGTCCAACTCATCCATTAAACAAACAAACAAAAAAAAGGATAAGCATGAGGACAAAATTATAAAATTTTATAAAAATTATTAAACTAAACATTTCAAATGTAATCATATCTCCAACCCAGCCCCATCCATTTTCTGTCCTCGTTCCACTGTGGATAAATAATTAGAGTTAAAACAAATAAAGGAAAATCTGAAGTTATTTTAATATTTTCTCATTAAAACAACCAGAAATTTTGCTTCAGGTACATTCTAAATACTTACATCATCTTATTATGATGTAAGTATTGTGTACTCATTTTATTGTCTTTTGTAGATTAATTGTGTGGAGTAACCAGTGTTGGGAAGGTTACTTTGCAAATGTAACAGGTTACAGATTACAAGCTACCCTATTTAAAATATAATAAGTAGTGTAACTATTTCCACTTTATTAACGCAATATAAAATGATTGTTGATTAACTTTCCACATTTTCGAACAATTTTTTTCAACGTTCTCTTCAAAAAACATTTAAAGCAGGCAGGGTTAACCTTATAGTAGTACTCAACACTGATTACTGTCAGACTTTCAAAATCTTTCAAAAACCTTCATCTTTGAGATCATTCTGAGGTTAAATACAGATTTAAAATCATAACAAGAAATAGTCAATATTAATACAAGTATCCATATTTAGTCCCCTTTGTAGTCATGAACATTTTCATAAGTAACTGTAATTCAATTACACATTTTTCGAAAAACTGTAACCGATTAAATGAGGGAACACAGTTACATGTAACTAGTTACTCGCCAACACTGGAAGTAACTAACTATGTTTGTCCATCATATTCTGAAATGTTTTTACTTGTAAAGCTTTTTTTTAAAAATGTCACATTCCAGATAGAAATACCTAACGATAGATAGAACGATGGACAGATAGAAGGATATAGATAGAAAGAGTGATAGACAGAATGACAGACAGACAGACAGATATAGACAGATAGATAGATAGAGATAGATAGATAGATAGCTAGATAGATAGATAGATGATAGACAGACATATAGATAGATGATAGATAGACAGATAGATAGATAGATAGATAGATAGATAGATAGATAGATAGATAGATAGATAGATAGATAGAGATAAAGATTAAAAATACAGATAAAGTGGAATTTGTTGTGTATTTGACGCTGTGTCAAAAACATAAATGGGTCTGTGGTCCACATGTATTATTGCTTATGTGTGTTTGTGTAATGACCAACTGTTTTTCTTTAGCACTAACTAAAACCATGAGGCCTATAATGATATCCAGCTATTGAGCACCATAAACAGAGTTTTGAATTTCAGGTTCATCGCAACTTGCACTCAATTCAAATAGATTTTGACTGACATTAAAATGTTCTTGTTTTTGTGATAGTAATGAACCAATAACTGCCTGTTTGCATTAACTGTCAAAGTAGTGATGGAATGGAATGAAATGGAGAGATGGATGAATGGATGAATGCAAAAAACTGATGATTAGGTTACATTGAGAAATATTTTGAAGAACAACAATTATTCCTAGACCTAGAGGAACTCAGTCCTACTGTGCTATTCAAATGGAGTGTTGGTGATGCATTATTCATCTGCAATTATGCTTCATTTTTCTAACAGACAATAGTTATCAGTAGTAATTTGCACTGTAACCGAGCAGCGCACTGCTTTTCATGCACAGGTTGAGACTATGCAATATTAAATCACTATGAAATCACTGTTGCTCTTGTGTTTATCTGTTATAAGAGACAGGGGAACAATAAAAAACTTAAGCAGCTTGATTCACGAATATTAGTTGGATGAGATAACCTTAATCCAGTAGTATTTGTTTTTCGTTCAAAGTCAGGGAAAGATTACGCTTATCACTCGTGTGTTCGGCTTGAAATTCTGAATTTACATTAAAAAAAAAATATAATCTATAAAAAAAAATATAATAATAATAATAATACCAGTTAGTGTTAATAAAATTGTTGCCAAACGAACAGCAAGAAACATATAAATCCTTAAATGTGTTTGTTTGGTTGGTTGGTTTATAATAAAATATAAGTTGCTATGCATCTGATAAAAAAAGATCATGAAGACACCATGAACAACCATGCAGGACAACTGTTTGATTGCAAAAATAAGGCATTACATTTCTCAAGCAACACCCATGATGTGCTGTATCACTGTATATACACTTTTATAATAGTGCAGTGCTGTCATTAAAATCATATTATGTTTGAATGAGACATCTATGAACGACCTCAGTACACATATACAAACACTGAATGCAATCCATGCATCTAATCCCGAACCCTGAAAAATCCCCCTGATCCTGTACTTCAAATGTGAAGTAAAAATGTGACCACACAAAGTATATGTCCATTTTTGTGAAATGAATTTGATGAAATGAAAATGGCATTCATCTTGCATCATTAAAGCTGCGGCAGCAAAGGTAATGGTCTGGTTTAGGGCTGTGATCTTACGTTATTATTGGCTACACAGAGTGACTTGGAAATACCACATCTTGCATGAGAGTGTGTGGCAGAACCACAAATTGCTGTGATGATAGTCCAGTTCAACCATTTCCTCCCACCGCCGAGCCTTTATCCCTCCAACCACTGCCAATCCATTACACACATTCACTTCAGCCTATACATACACTCAGGGGAGATGCAGTGGTGGAGTCTTTGAAGTTGCATGCAGTCATGTCATTTTCACACACAAGTATCCTATGAAAAGATGTCAGCTTGACTTTTAGGAAATGTCTCATTATAATTTAACATGATAGACTGTCATTCCATCACATAAAACTTAGTTGTTAAACAACTGAACTTCATAGTGTAATATTATCTCTAATAAAATATTATCATCATTTTTAAACTCCACATAGCAAAGTCTTATTGTCCATCTTTAACTTCAGTTCTGGATTAAGATCAATTACCAGGTTCCTGCCGCAGTAAGAGCTGTAACTGATAGAAGGCAAACATGGGGATCTAGCGGGTTTGCACATAAAAAGAAAGCCGCAACACACATGCACACAGTCACTTTGTGCTCTAATCCTGGATTACCATAGTGCACTTTGGTTAGTTGATAACACAATCCCCACACTAGCTCACCTGTGACTGTGAAAGACCAAGCTTAAACCCCCCTCTCTTCCTCTGCGGCATTGGTTGGGCTGGGGTACAGTAAATATAGGGTTGGAGCCTGCAAACATGCTTGATTTTATCTGCAAGCATTCACTGTTACAGTCAACAGGCCCCTGACTTAGTCTGGGAAATCAACGACATAGCAGACTTACCTAACTTACCACAAACAAACATACAGCAACATGGTCTCTGAGAACATATTTTGAGTAATATGAATCATTTAATTCAGCGTCTTTGTCACGATTAGCTGACTGTCATGAAATGGTGAAAAGTTAACTATAAAAAAATAAAATTAATCAGTTTCAATAAATCATATGGATACTGAATGAATATTTTAGCTCAAACATACGGGAATAACAAAGTGACTGGCATAGCCACAAAATAGGAATTTGGTGTTTGTTAATGAATCATAATTTGGCACTTCATTGATTATAATGGGGTTGATTTTGTTTTTACAGTGCTGTTTTAGTGCAAATAAAAGTAATTAAAAAATATTACAAGATAAAGCATGATGGTTTTAAGATAATCTCATACTGGCTTTTACAAGAATAAAGTTGCAAATGACAAATATGGTAGTAAAAAAAGAAGTATATATTATTATCATTTAAATTCCTAATTCAAAAAAGTAACATTGAGTTTCATTCTTTTTAAATTGTGTGATTATTTTTTATTATTATTTTTTTAAATAGTTTAATTGTGTAATGTTGCGACTATATTCTTGCATTTTTTTATTTATTATTGAATATATTCTCATAGAAGGCTGATTAAGACATTATTCTCGAAACATCACAACTTTATTCTCATGAAGTTATTCTTGAAATAAAGATATTTTTAATTGGCACTAAATGCACTGTAAATTTTGTACTATTTAGTTTTGCTTTGTCTGAATTACAGTTAATTTTAGCTGTGCAAAAGCACTGTACTTGGTGAGGACAATATTCGTCCCCTCTTCTGGTCTCTGCCGTTACTGGTTCCAGGTTTAATACCAGCCAGTTTAATAGGTGAGTCTATTTTTCCAACCCAGAACCACCCTTTGGTGGAAATGCCTTTGGCATCATGTCGGAGGAAACGGTCAAAGACAAGGAAAAAAGCTCAAAAACCTTGAACAACTTTGAATGTTAAACTACGCTAAAGACTCAGTGGTTTATGCTTCATATATGAATATCTATAGCTGTCTTGAAAAACGTAATTGTCCACAGTCTGATTATACTTTATTGTCACAGGGGTTACTCTAAGTGTGCGTTGCGTTACTTTGCTTATTTGAGGCTTGCTCTAATTTGCTGAGCATCCTGATTAAAGGGGAGGTCACACTAAATACTATCCAGTCATTACCCTGCCCTTTTATTATTCTATAAATGAAAAGAAAATGTTGTGTACAAAGCTTCTTGTGGTCAACAGGGCAAGTTAAGGTCAGCATTGATGGATCACGTGTACTGTATATATGATTAGTCTACTCTGACCATGGCAATCGAGAACAAGGTTCTGACTCTGTCCCACGCTTACACACACACCTCTGCTTGACAACCCAGAAAGGGGCCCCTGAGTAAAAGCCCTCGGCACTGTAAATAACCCTGTTTATCTTGAGGACATCAAACAGATGCTTCACAGCAAGATGAGCAAACCAACTGGGACTCTGCTGGGGGAAGGTAGGATAGTTAAGGAGTTGTAGATGATTACAATACCCTTGTACCTCCGGCCTCTACATGTTTGATCGCTCCAATCGGTTCCCCCAACACACAAACAAAGTGGTTAATCGCATCCTGTTCACACTGGGAAAGGCGATTCCCTTCAATCTGTTTAAATGTGACTTAAGTGTCCAGATACTTGAGGCCACTGTAATTTTTTTTCTTAAAGTTTTGTATTGTATCCTTTACTACCTTAATGCTACAAGAGCAGGAATGTAAGTGCAGAAACTTTTTGCAAGTTCTTATGTAGGAGTTTGATTTGCTTATGCAAGAAAACATGGATTGTGAATGCAACCAAAAGCCAAGCAATCAGCTTGCAAGGTTATCTTTTCTCAAATACTGTATCGATATTTATAAAAATTCTGTTTTGTAGCTCAGTAGAGTGCCTTATGTTATTCATAACCCTTTGCATTTACACGATTTAACTAGGGCTGCAACTAACGATTATTCTGATAATCGTTTAGTTGGTCGGTTTTTTTCCTATTAACCGATTAATCGGATAAAAAATATTGTTTTATTTTATTGACAAAAAACACACTATTCCATATTCTGCCCAGTGTCCTTCAAACAAACATTTTGTTTTAGAAAATGTCATTATTTAAAATAAATAAAGGTAATTTATTGGGCAAATAAACTTAAACAACTAAATAGCATTTATTCACATAACAAAAAATGGCCTCCTATGCCCTTCATAACAGCTTGCATTCTTGCTACCATTGTTTAAAGGGTTCATTGACCCAAAAATGAAAATTCTGTCATTAATTACTCACCCTCATGTTGTTATAACCGTAAGACCTCGTTCCTCTCAGAACATAATTTAAGATATTTTGATGAACATCTGAGGGCTCTCTGACTCTTCCCATAGACAGAAAGGTAACTTCGTAACTTATAGTGAACCAATGATGTCACAGGAGACTTTGTCGGTCAACGTGGTACTTGTCGGGACCTTGACCGTGCGTAGTTACCTTGCTGGTTTTGGGTGAATCTAAACCTTATGTACTTTTTGACTGTAATTGGGTATCTGTCTACAAGAGTCCAAGCCTGTCTACAGAATCCAAGCTGGCAGGTGGTGGCACCTGAATATAAGACATTTTTCACTTCCAGCCTTCATGAATAATTATATATCAATTATAAATGATTAAATACAAAATTAACAGTAGTTATTAAGATTGATGTCATTTAGAAATGGTAAAATGTGCTTGGAAAAAAATAAAATCAGATTATCAACTTGCATAATAATTATGCATACACTGTATTTGTCCTCTTCTGCTGTCAAGGTAATGCAATAAATGTAGTGATTGGTTGTCAAGGCAGCCAATCAAAATTTTCCAGAATTTAGCAGCTTCTCTGTTGGCTGGATTATGGCATTCTTGTAACGCTGGTTGTGTGAGCAAGAGAGGTTGGCATTAGAGAGCATGAGAGCCCAGGAGTGTGAGCAGCTAGTGAAAAGTTGCCAAAAGAGACGGTCGCACAAATCCAAAAATATGTTTAAAGCAAAATTTATTTTGTGCGCTCGAAATACTTTATTTTTTGCAAGAACAAACATTTCTCCACAAAAACCAGTTCGCGGGTTTGCAAAAATGCACTTTTGCGCTCTCAAAATATGATCTTTCACGCGCAGAATTATGGCAGAGATCTAATCCCATAAACTCTCATCCTGTCTGCATTCAATTCACACGGACCGACCGTCACGCAGAAAACACGCGATCCTGCAGGATACAAATGCACCCTTCACAAGATCTCAACTAGATTCGACTAAGTTTGCAAGGTTTGTGAAATTAAATGTTCATTAGACATTCAAAGATTTGTTTAATGTAAATGCATATTTGCTGAATGCTAACGGCAAACTAGAAAGTATTATAATGTTTGCCTTTCAATTACTAATAATATAAAAGCAATCGTTATAATTTTTTTGTATACATTTTAATTCCTTTGTTTATCAGTTCTATCTGATTATTAGATAGACTTTTATCCGTATTAGACAGAACTGTTAACGGTGACAGCAAACAAGAGGGAGAATGTGAGCATTGTGTGCTCAGGCGCTGCCGTTCTCAGCACCATCAAAATAAAAGTCCCGCCTCGAAAACATCGGCCAAACAGGAAAAACGTATCCGCCGATGCCGATATTTGAAAAATTGCCAAATATCGGACTTGGTGAATAGTCAATTTCCTTCAGCAAGTAAAAAGCTACAGGCTACAAACAGTTATTTGTGGCCAGTCCGGGCCTGGACAACAGCAGTGTGAGTGGGGTGGCTGCCCCTAATCCGCCGCTGCGTTAATTGCATTAATATTTGTTAAGGGCCGTTAACTGGAAAAATGACGCCTGCGTCTAACACGCTAATTTTACAGCACTAGTTAATAGCAAATAATTTAAAAATATGACCTGCAAGTTTCAATATAAAGACATTAAAGCTATTTATAAATGCTTGGCAGACATCGACTGTGAACAGATTGCAATACATGAGGTCCGGGGGGTGACAATAAAGATGTACTAAAGCCTGTTTTAAGTGGGTCAGAAAATCACCAAAAGTTGAGCAGCTGCATTTATGTAAATATAAGGCTATGCAATATTTGTAAATCAGTTTAACATGAAATTAGGTGTTTAAAACAGTCTTTGAAAGTTGAAATTTTTGTAAACTATGCTTAAGTGTAGTCCTTTTCACAAACGGGGGGGGGGGGGGGGGGGGGGCCTTTAAAAAATCATTGGTTACGGTTGGATATCAATAATACTAGTTATTTTTTATTTATTTGTTTATTTATTATTTTTTTCCATTAGAAACAAACAGTTGTGCTGTTTTCTATGCATGAAAATGCTGGGTACTCACTGACAGACAGTCGAGTTCAGTTGCCCCCTAAAAACTAGATAGCCCTGGTTGTATCACTGTCCTGCATGAAGGGTATTCAGTTCAGAGCCAAACCACCTCTATATTGATTGCTGATATTCTGATTACACTGATTACAGCCCTGACCTTTTGTGTAATTACAGGTGAATTGCTTTGGTTACTTTAAGTCTGCGGCTGCTGTGCACCCTGCCTCAGTACTTTCTCTCTGCACACATCTCTTTAAAGTCCTGGACTCAGAAGGGGCTCAATTGTGAGGCAGGGTGGTCTGTCTGAGTCTGTAGTGCAGTGTGCCGCTCCGCCTGACTTTCTGCTCGTCTCTGAGACAGACTGTCTGGCTTACAGAGAGCTGACCCATTTTTATAGCAGAAAGGCTCAATATCCCATTTAGTGCTTCCCCCACCACCCGAGCAAGCGAGGGGAAGAGAGAGAGTCTGGGTTAGCTGAATGGCTTGTTATTGTTAATCCATACTGAATTGGCATCTGACACATGGAGTTGATGCCTTTTTGGATATTCTGCATGTCTGTTATGCAATCAAAGGACATGAATGTTCACCTTTGTGTTGTAATATGTAGATTTGAAAGGCATTCTTTATAGCAGGCTCAATTGGACCCTCACTGTCTCTGGCCTCATTCTCTCCATCCTGTCTCTCTGTCCACATACACGGAAAGAGAATGAAGGATGTAGGTTAAAGAGACACAGAAGTAGCCTACAGTATTTGTGTATTTATGAGTTGATCAAGAGGAACAGATATGATGAGATAGAGGGAAATAAAAGAAACACAATATCTGTTTCATGTTCTGGTAGTTTTGCTTAGATTGCATTGATATATCTACATTTTCAGTCATGTGCAATACAATATATGCACAACATTTAAAATATTTTACAATGTGTTATACTGTTCAAAAGTTTAAGATCAGTAAGATTTGTTTAAAGTTTGAAAAAGTATGGCACCAAGGGACTGCTTTGTTTTGATAAAAAGACACGTAAAGCCAGTATATTGTGAAGTATTAAAATTTTGACAAATACGTTGTAAGTTAAAAATTTAAAAAGTATTTATTTCTGTGATGGCATTGCAGAATTTCAGAAGCCAGTATCCCAGTCTTCAGCGTATATGATGCTCAGAAATCTTTCTAATATGATGAGGTGCTAAAAAGAAACATTTCCGTATTATCAGGTTGAAACCAGTTTTTTGAAGTGAACTTCATATTTTGTGATACATTTTCAGCATTGCTTTGATGAATCAGAAATTCAAATGTCACTTTTGATCAATTTAGTGCTTCTTAGCTTATAAAATGTATTAAGTTCTTTCGGGGGGAAAAAACGTACTGACTGCATACTTTTGATTGGTTGCATATATCATAAGGTATCAAGTTATATGAAATTAAATTAATTAAAGAGTTTGCTAGTTATAAAAAACACGCTAGCAGTCTAAGGAATTCTCTTTATAATTATTTTAAAATGTATTATTGTAAGATAGTCTTATTTTTTTAATATGTAAAATACTTTGAAATTGATTTACCTTTGTTGTTTGTCATATTTATAGTCATAAGCTGCAACTATCATCAGCTATATAATATTATTTACAATTTAAGAGAACAGTTTGTCCTGAAACTATTGTGGATCCCAAATGAGACATTTATTCATTTTTTTTTATACAGATTATAAGATGAGAACAGTTCTTCTCCACAGTTTTGTTTTTCCGAGAGATGGAGAAACTGGTCTTGCCAGGAACTCTAGAAGACAGAGGATAGAGGTGTTTAGTCAAGGACAGCACAAAATCCTGCTGCCTTTAATATTTTCTGCATTTCTTCATGAAAGCATGTTCTTACAAATTAACAATGTCTTTGTAGCAAATTTCTAGTTTTATTATTACAGGTTTACTTTGATTCTGTTATTCTTTGTTGATTTGAATATTAAATTTGCCAGCTGCTCAAACTCAAGTGCATAGTTTGGAACATCAGTTTAAACACAGTAATTTATAGTACCTTCTGCAGCAAATATAGCAAATAACTGAGCTTAGATGTTATTACTTTCACTGTAATCCAGAATCACGTCAAATTTGCTTTGGTCTTTAAATGAAAAGGGTAGCTTGCTTTTATTTTAAAATCGTCTGTTTGGCTTGGCTACTGGCTATTGTGCCAAGAATGCATTTAGTCTGAAAATGGACCACCCAGGATACAAGCTTTTAATGTATGAACATTCAGAAAGTTTGTATACTTGAAGGAGGCTGAGCTGAATCAAGAAAACGGTCATATCTTCATTGGGTTATTGTGCCGCTTGAATTACTGATATATGAAACAGCATTTTGTGATTCATGAAAAGTTCTCAGCTTGTTTCAAATGTAGATTATTGGACAATATTAGAGTTTTTTTTATTAGTTTAATTAGATTTTTAGATCACTTTTTTATCTATATGATTCAACATTTGATCTTCGATTGTTCATGCTCATTCCCCCTCTTTTTTCCTCCTCCGTTACCTAATCAGTACATAAATAAGTGTTTTAGGAGTTGAAATGATTCACTCTGTCTCAGACTTCCATCCCTAGACTCACTGTTTGAGAATGTGATGCCTCTGTGCTTTGGCACATTGATTAGTCAATCGTTTCACTGGGAGGCGTATACAGACCTCTGCAGGAGAAACCTAAAACTGCAGCTTGAGGTCAAACTGTCCCGCAGTCTCCAACAATAGACAAACACACACAATCTCTCTTCCTACCCCACAAAGCTACCCCACCCCCTTCACCTCCCAGTCAATGGGACCTGAGCGTTTGGCAGAGCTTTTTAACAAATTGGGGGGAAAAACAAAAAAAAGGGAGACTTGGTGGGGGCTCAAAGGGGTACTAAGACCACCACATATTTTCAGCTCTTTGATGAGATGCTTTTGTAGAACTACATCCTGAAATGGGGTGATCAAAATGTAAAATGGGGTCACAATGCCACACCAAAAACATTTTTTTCTGTTTTTTTTCCCCTAGACTTTAAGCAGACAAAAACAGGACCTCTCAAATTATTTTTGTGTGCATTGTAATCGTATGTGACTGCTGATGGTTTCTTTTTTTAAGTCAGCGTTAGGTTTGTGTCACACATCACCACTTCTCTTTTCTGACCACAAAATCACTTCAAACACCACAATTTGTCATTATTATGATTTTTGGCAGACTCTAGAGTCCAGGCATGCTTTCATTTTGAGTAACTGTTTTCTTTGTGCCATTCTCCCATAAAGGCTTGTGTTACACAGAGATATGTTTAGTAACGCTCTGCCTTATCGGTCGAATTACATGGGTTTAAAATGGGGTCAGATTAAACTGTGAGGTAAAAAAAGTGTTTTAAAAAGATGAGACAATGCCAAAATGTGACGTTTAATTAATCACATGGCAGGCAGACCCATGGACATTTAAAGACATCCACACATTAAAATGATTAAGAGGATTAAAATGGCAAAGACAACATGTAAAACCATTAAAACTCAAATATATAGATATAAAACCATCTTAATATATATTGAGCGGTATCAAACATGTGTCTTTGTGTGACAGTGTCACAGTTTGACTGATGTACCTTATTCTCAGTCTCTCTGGCATCTTTTATAAACTTCCTTCTTGTTAATGCGAAGAGTTTTGATGAATGACCTTTAGACACTTTATGATTATTCAACACACAATGGCCTTTTGTAACCAAACCATTGGTTTTTTTCCTAATTTAGGCATTTGGTTTGGATTTTAGAAAGGTGTTTAGTCTTCATATTCCAGATCTCCATCAGAATCATAGCATGAATATTGATATTGATTTATTAACTTTGGAGTTTTTAGCCAGACAATGTGGTCATAAGTTTTGTGATTCACAGGTTGTAGCCAGTAGTTTGTCAGTTATGTCCTTATTAGGGCAATCCCTCTACATCTGTGTAAGCAAGTTTCTGCAGCACTGAATGCTTATTTAAACAGCATATTTTAGTGTTGTTTTCAAATGTCAAAACACAGTGCTATCAATTGAACTTAAGTGTAACAAAATACCAGAGAAAATTAAATTCAGTTTGTCAGTCTATCAAGTTCTTAATGCATTATTTAACAATTTGACACTTGATTGTTTTAACACAACCTTACATCATCTTTTGAAAATTTCTGGTTTTGCATGATTCACTGTTGAGTGTTATTCCAAAAATAAATAAAAATCCATGTCTTGACAGATGTTCCTAATGTGAAGGCTCCGGATGTAAAGGTTTTCAGCGGTCATTTACCAATTACCACACAATGAAATGTGTCATTTAAAACACCTCATGAATAATTTAGCATTCACTGCTCTTTTAGAGTTTAGCAAATGGGAAGTCAAGGGGGATGGGAGACGACTTGTGACTGGGAGGATTTTTTGTGCTAAAGCTATTTTCAGAGACCTGAAATTAGTGACAATTTCAAGTAAAAATGTATTTAACAATTTTACTTTAAAAAATATTGATTAGTTCACTTTTTTTGTTTGTTTTGGGGGGAAAAAATGAAATTTTAAGACCCAAAAAACAACCAATATTTAGGTTAGTGGTCAACAAATAAGGGGTTTTCAGTGCTCAGTTTTTAAATTATTACCCTCAATTCTAAATATGCCTAAACTTGTCGCCCCACTTTATTTTAACACCTTCACGTTAATATAAAACAATTTGATTAAGCACTATCAGAGTGCTGTTTTACTGAATAGCAGTGTTGTATTTTTACACTGTACACGAGGTAACAGTATATAAGCCATCTACAATCCTTCTGTTTGACAGTGACACAAAGCAATTTGTTTAGGACATTCTTTCTTCTGAGGAACACAGAGAAAATATTTAGAAAAATGTTGGAGCCCGCTGACATCAGTGTATGGACTCGGAGAACTCGGAGACATTCTCCAAAATATCCTCTGTTATATTCCACAGAATAAAAAACTCATACAGGTTTGGAACAAACCTAAAGGTGGGGGTGAATGATGACATAATTTTCATTTTTAGGTGAACTATCTTTTTAACAAAGAAAATCTTTATTTTTGTAGTCATTTTTGAATGTGTTCAAATAGATGTGGGAAATCTGACATTTTTCAAAAAATCTAAAATTAGTTATGCCAATCAGTGTTTGAAAGAGAAGTTTTGGCTGAAACATTTTAATAATTTGTAGGGAAAATAGACTCTGCTTAAAGTGCTGAATAATAACTAAAAGTAAATGTAATTACATGCCAATGACCAAATAGTAGTTCAAATACCTCATACAAACAATATTTCCAGTTCAGAAAAATTAAACTGGGAAAATATGGTTAATATTTGTTATAGCTGGATTGATCATTCGCATGCTGTACTCACACAGTGACAGAGCAACTGGTTTAATATTATTAGCACTGAGAAAGTAACAGGTACCACTTATGTGCTCTGTGCAAAATAGCTCAGACAGTTTTATAAAGAAGTATAGCTGGATGGTAGAGGATATTTTGATAATATTTACTTGAATTCATGTTGTTAGTTCATAGGTTTGAAGTTATGGGGAAATCAGGCACATGGATGTCTTGAGGAACTGACTCGTCAAATGAGTAAGGGAATGAGACGACAGCTGAATCAGATTTATTGCCAAGTATGTTTACACACACACAAAGGAATTTGTCTTGGTGAAACTTCCAGTACACACACCAATTACAAAAACTGTAAAACATGCTTATGCTCAACAGACTTCCTATTCTGGCCTCGACGCTTTGATTTAGTTGATAGTTGATTACCATAAAAGTCCATAGATATCACCCTCAGTTCATACTTTAACACTTTCTCCGACAAGCGGATGCGATGAGACCTGTTTTCTGCTTTGGTCAGGTGACGTTTGACATATACCCCATAAAACTAGTCAATCAACATATGAAGAGTTCAGATGCAAAAGCCTCTAAGTGCCGTTTGAAATTTTCTTCTAAAATGAGCATTTTTATCAGGTTCCTATGTGTAGGTTCATTAATTTCACTTGAATGGCAATGAATAGATTATTTTCATTGCCATTAAAGTGAAATAAATGAACAAAAATATAGGAGTCTGATGAAAATGCTAATTTTAGATGAAAATTTAAGATGGCCCTTTGATCTGAACTCTTTCATATGTACACAGTAGCAAGATCTTAGCGAAATATGTATGTACAAAAATCTTGCTAAATAGAAGTATAGTGGGTAAAAAAATGTTAGGATGCACTTTTTTTTGCACAACAATGGGAAGATCCTGGAGTTATTTTAATTGTTCATTATCACTGAGGGTGAGTCATTTTTAACGGCACATATTTTTAACAGCATAATCCATTAATACAGCAAAATTTATCCGACAGAAAAGGAAGATCAGGAAATTATTGAAGGTATTAGTATTTAATTGCGACAGACAGCAAATTAAAAAGCTCAAGATGACAGGTAAAGTAAAAAAAAATAGGCCTTCAGTGCTCTCTGAGCCTGTTTTATTTCCAATTCAATCTAAAACTGGGCAGCTTTTCCTCACTGCTGCTGCTTTAAGAAACCTCCCTCCATTTTTTTTTTGAGAATGAGCAGCGTGTTCCAAGCATTGCTGGGTTTGACTGCAGCAAAGGACAGGAGAGAAAGCAGTAGTGAAGGCAGAGGAGGAGGGGTCTGGTGAGCGGCGAGACTAACTACACCGCAGCAGGGCTGCGAGCAACCAGTCAGCGAGCATTCCCTTATCTACCAATGGAATGCAACAGCTGCAGCAGCCAGTGAGCGCGTGTGCTTTTCAGTCAGTGTGTTTGTAAAAGGGGGAGGGGGGACAGTCATGGTGGGCCAGCAGGAACCCCCCTGAAAGACCCCCAACTCTCAACCCCCCCACGTTCTCTCGCAGCCGGGCTCCTGAAAGGCAGCTCAACCAAACGCAAGCGTGAGAGACAGAGAGAGCGAGAGACTCGATAGGGCAGCACACTCCGAGACGGAGGGAGAGAAAGCAAGGGAAGTGGAGCAGGGAGCCTCGGAGGGGGTTGAGGAGGTGAGCGAAGGGTGAATAGGAAGAGAGGCAAGGGAGAGGGAAAGACAAAAGAGAGGGAAAACCAGAGTAGAGGGAAATGGCTTCGGAGGAGACCGCTGGAGGAGCTCGCAAAGCCACCAAGAGCAAACTATTTGAGTTCCTCGTCCATGGAGTGGTACGTACCCTCTCGGCGCATGTGTGTGTGTGTGTGTGTGTTGTGTGTGTGTGTGTGTGTGTTGTGTTTAGATGAGTCAGACAGAGCCGTTGTTGTTGATAACGGTGAACGGGTCCATGTGGAAAAAAAAAAAAAGGGTTATTTCCACTCCTCCGGATCCCGGCTCCTCGCCGCTCTTCTTTTTGAAGCGGAGACGGGGTGGGGAGAAGAGGCGAATGAGGGAGATAAGCGTGTAAGAAAAAAAAGAGCGAGACGGATCGGCGAACGTGAAAGAAAGGCGAAAGGTAGCCACTTTGGTCACTGGAGGCTGCATGCGTTTGGCAGTGTGCCTAAGGTGACGGGCGCTTTCATTCAAAACACAAGCCGCTCTGTGACTCAACACACTGTTATTACAACTCCAAGAACACATCAAGTGCTTCAGATAACATCTACTGTGTAGATTAGCGTGTCTGTTGTCATGTCATTCATTAAAAATTCAAGTTAGTCTTAGCGCCAAAGGATGCACTAGTAGCGAGTAGTAATTATTACTACTAATAGCACTGTAACACGGACTGCTGTTTCCCATGTGACACTATTCAAGGTTTGATGCAGAAGAGGCTGTAAAGATCCACTAATTGTCTAAACCTTTGTGTACATACAGCACAGTAGCGGTGTAATCTTTTATTTATGATTAGCAGGGCTTTGTCTAGCCAGAGCAGATCAAACTGAAGTAAAAAGCAGTTTGTAGTAGAGTGAGCGTAAGCACAAAACTGCATTTTCAGTCTTTGTTGCTTTTTGTTGTCTATTAGTTTTGCTTTTCGTGTGTATCTTGTGTGCTGTGATTTTATTCTTGATATGATTGTTTCTGTAAAGCAACATTGGGTTTTAAAAAGGTGCTATGTTAATAATTATTATTTTTTACTGTTATTACATGTATGGCAGACTATGATATTTCTGAAGAGCTTCATTAGTTGGTGTCTGTGTTTGTGTCTGTTTCTTTTACTTTTGAGTATTCATGTTTTTTAGTATATTATTTAGATATAGAGATTATTCAGATACAAGTTTAGGCTCAAGAAGATTTTTTTAATAAATGAAAACTTTAATTCATAAAGGATGCTTTCAATTGACAAAAACTGATAGTAAAGGCATTTATAAAAGATTATGTAAAATAAAATAAATGCTGTTCTTTTTTATTTTCTATTCAGCAAGAAATACTATAAATGTATCACCACAAAAACATGGTTAATAATATTATCCACAGTGTATTAGAATGATTTCTGAAGGATCATGTGACACTAAGACTGGAGTAATGACTGCTGAAAAAATCAGCTTTACCATCACAGGAATAAACTACATTTTAAAATACATTAAAACAGATTCAATTAAATTTTCTCAATATTATTGTTTTTACTGTATTATTTGAGCAAATAAATGCACCGTTGGTGAGCACGAGAGACTTCTATCCAAAACAAAAACCTTGCAGACTTTTGAATGATAGTGTATAATAAGTTCCTTGGTTAATTAATTCTGGTATGTGCTTGTGTTATTTTTTTCTTTTGTAACTGAAGACTTTCCACTTTCAGTAATGGTCTTGGTTTGCTTCATAAACAACCTTTTGTTCACTATTTGCCTCAGTTCTGCATTAAGCTGCTTTAACTTCACATAACAACACAAATGATGCCGAGGGTGGTTCCTGGGGTATTTGATGAGATATGGAAAGGTGGAAAATGATTAAAGGTGTTGACCCTAGGCGATAATTGAAACTTGACGTTCCCACTGTCGGGCAGTCAGCCATGGTAGGGTTTGATTGTTTCTTCCTGGGCAAATGTTTCCCGCTCCTTATTTTGGCTTCATCTCTTTTATGTCCTCTCCTATGCCTGTGTTGTTCTCCTCTGCATCTTCTCTGTTTCTTTCTGGACTCATGTATTCTCTGAATTACCCCAGCTTGACCTTTGCTATTGTTCACCTTACTGCTTCTGTGCTGCACTCAGTCTGAAGCCTGCCATATGAAAGTTATACTGTATATTCTTTGTTATGGCATTGTATGTTTGAACTGCAAGAATGTGGTGGTTCAGCCTTGTTCCCAAGGCAAGGAACAGTCCGTACACATCAAGGTTTGCAATTAAGTAACAGTTTAAACATCTGCTAGTATGATTTTTTTGAGTGAAGATTTCTATCGCTAATCTCAGTAGCGTGGTTTGTTGTTGAGCCTTGTAGACAAGATGCTTGTGTCTTAGGTGTTACTGACTTTTTATTTTCTTAGTTTATCGTCATTTGCCTTGTTTTTTTGTTTGTGGTCTTTGATCTCCACTTCCTGGCGTTTAGTTTAGGCTCAATGGTGAGTTCCGATTAGGTGTCAAACAGTTTCAGTGTTTCTCTAATACACATTACTGGTAACCTGTTTTATTTGCTCCTCTGTCAGGTACAAAATAAAACACACAGTCTTGGTTAATGACAGACTCAGTCTTACTGTGTAACTGTGTGGATAAATAAAGATGACCTAAAGGTCGTTTCACTCTAGGAGCGGAAACTCTCATTCCAGTTCACTTTAAACATAGCAAACTTACTACTATGGTAAAATACAGTGAGAAGAGGAGTAACAGCATTTTTACACATTACGTATCAGTTGTACTGTAATACACTTTGAAAACAACAAAACAAAATAGGTCCAATCACTACGACCTTTACCCTATTTTGTTTGTTGCTTCAAAGAACAAATCATTTTGTGAAACATTGCAATATGATTTTAAAACCATCCAATGTACCTTCCATTTGTCCTGTGTATGTTCTGAATGAATCTGATTTTAGATTCTGAAAGTTATGTTCATATTAATCCTAAACTGACTCGCATATTTAACAGTTTCTAAGACAAAGATAAGTTTATAAGATGTAAATAAACCCACGTAAGTTGTTGGATTCAAGGGGTTACGCAGCTAAAATTGTACTATTATTGGAGATCGGCACTGCCCCTTTAAATCAAAACATAATTTCATTTAAAACCAGCTCAATTTGATGGACTGAGATGTTTACTTGAAAATTGTCAGTCTGATTATTCGTTGCTATGTAAACATTTTCAGGAACCCATGTAAAGCACAGGAGTCAAATAATGTCATCTGTCCAATCAGATGTCTGTGCAGTTGTCATATTAACAGCAAGCAAAGAAACTCCAGAGGGACGAGCGTGTTCTTGAGCAAAAAGTTATCGGCAGGAATCGAGCAGACGTGCTCATCAGTCAAAGCTGATTGACAGCACAAACACTGCCACTCTCTCTGAAGTGCAAATCCACATGGTGTGACTGCTGGAAAATATTCCAAATAAAATGTTTTCCTTCCTACCTGCATCCAAATTTATATTCAAAGTGGTTTGTGAACAAAGCAGCCACACAGAGAGAGACAGCAAAGGACAGTAATTGTTTAAACTATTTTAAGTGGTCCATTTCAGGACTATTGAAATGTTCCGGTTTTTGTTAATGCGCGAACCCGCTACTCCGAAAACAAGAGGAATCTGATGAAAGGCTCTTTTATTCCTCTCTAGCTATCAAACGTGATAATTTGTCCTGCTGCTCTGTTTTTCCTGTGTTAATGTAACGGTAAGACAGCTCAACAGCACACAAAGACTGTTAAAAGCATCTGGCAGCACATCAGACTGAGAGACAGAGAAAGTGTTTATCTGCAGCATTCAGGGAATAACAGAAATGTTGCACCTGCAAGTGTGTGGCCTTATCGAATGCTAAATATCTCATTGTAAGTCATTGTCTTTCATTAGCCTGCAACTCAATGCTCTCTGCACAGCCTGCTCTTATTTCACAACAGTCTAGAGTTCACTTCATCAATCTCCTGACCTGCAGACATAACACAGCTCAAGTCCACGTGAGCTACATCATTAATGGGTACATCACAGTCACTTCCTTTGTATAAATTAAGCACAAAACCACCCAAAATCAGCAGTTAGTTGTTACTCTCACACATTTGTTCCACATCTGCAGCAGTTCAGTGTGAGCCCTTCCTGTTTAACCGAAGTGCATAGGTGAGGTTTCTCACACCGCAGACACAAGGTGAAAGTAATCTTGTTTAACATAACTATGTCATATAATGCATTATATAACATATAATGCATTTTTGCTTTGGAAAACCCAAGATGCGTCGAGGAGTCAAGACAGTTTTTAAATTGAACTCATTTCTATGTATTATATGCACCTGGCTATTTTTTTTAGAACATTGTGTGTGATGTGCGAGATGCCATAAAGACTTAAGTGCAACTAAAAAAACCCATCTGTAGTAGTTTCACTTTTACGATAGAAAAACAATGAAAAAGTAGCACAATGGAGTGGAAAAATTGGTTATTTTGTTGTGAGCCAGCCCTAAGAAATGATCTTTCAGGCATATACAGTAATGCTGGTGTAATGACCCTTCACTAAGCTCCATCCCCAGACAAGCTTTACAGAATAACTGGAGGTACTCATAAACATATTTGTGATTTTCAGTCAATTCTGTTTACAAATTGGTAAAAATGTTACTTTTGAGACTATGAATCCGAATTTGAAGAAAATGTTTCTCAAAGTCAACTGGAAAGAGAACAACTTCCTTTGATGATGATTATAATTAATGTCAGTGAATTTGATTTGATTATTGTGGTATGAATGATTCATAAGCATTTTCAGATATACACTGAAGACACATCTCTTGCAGAGGTGCAACTGAAAACAGGTCCAGAACTGTGTTTTAAATGAGAAATGAAGTCGTAATGCATGGAATAAGGCTATAATTACAGTCAATTAATAAATTCTGTAATCAATGTGTTGAATTGAATTTGTGCTTTGTGATGCTTCAGTGCATTTTTACACCTGATTTGATCCTGATTATATCTGCCTGACTTTTCTCTTTCATCTGTTCCCTCAGCATGTCTTTGTTGTTTGATATGACTTCAGTTATTCTCATTGAACTCATTGTCCTCTCATTATGACTTTAGAAAGACATGGAGTGTACACTTCTTGCAGTACATTTGTCTATTTTTGTCTGATTGGAGTTTCCCTCACCTGTTCTTTTGACTACTGTCTGTCTGTGTATTTGTGTGTTTGCTCTGTCACTCCAAGCCGTAGCTTTGACATGTTCTCAAATTGCCTGTCCCAATTTCACTGCCAGCACCATGATCCTAACCCTCTGCTTTCTTTCTTTCTAAAGAAAATCCTGTCTACTGCAGTCATTAACCTATTCCTGTCCTGCTGTCCATCTTATCTTCATGTTGTGTAGTATCATAGCGAACTTTATCTTTCATCCATCAGTTGTATTGTCTCACTCGATTATTTTTTTTTGTTTATATGGTAACCTCAGGTGCGGCTCATTCTCAATAACATCTTCATTTGTCTTGTCTTGGCAGCCATATATTGGAGGCTATATTATGTCACTATAATATATGATCAATTACTTCAGCACATGGCTTAGGCTGTGACTTTAATACCAAGAAAAAAATATCTGTAATAATAGCAGATATTTTACACCCCCGATTTTTACACCGTGATAACCATTATTTGATGTCTTCCCAGTTGTATTAGTAGCCAAGAAAATAAGTATTTTCTGGAGAGAAGTGTTTTTTTCTTGTCATGTTTCAAAGCAGCTACATCTCTAGTATCTCTTTAATATGTGGTGTATCTCTGTACTTGATGTTAAATTCTGTGGAATATTTGTTACTCTACCAACATATTGACAACACCATTTTTTTTATTAGTTTGTCTGCATTATTTATTGACCAGTTCAATAGTGAGCAATTCCTGTAATTTCAACAAAATGTTGTTATTTTTCCATAAGTAAAACCATTGCTTATTCTGATGTAATTAGAGTAGCAACCTAACTAATGCAATTAAATTGCATCTAATAGTTAAATAGCATGAGTTTGTATCAAACAAAGTTGAAACACTCACCATCTGTTCTCAGGAGATTTATGCACATGAGTGTGACTCGAGTTTACTCTTTCAAAGTCATTTTTTCACTGTCCTGAACTGTTGTATGTGTGACCTTTTGTGTGTGGTGTCACAAGTGTTGAATAGATTGCACTTGAGTTGCTGCTGCTGTTAAGGAAAGCAACAGCTGCTGTTGTACTAGTAAGTTACTGTAGGTCTAACAGTGGCGGATATTTACATCTTCACCTTAACCTAAACACAAATGTGCACATATTCTTTTCATTTTTCAAACATTTTGAATTATTTTTAAGTAAGCTATTTATAACTGATTGTTATTTATGTGTATGTTTAAAAAGCATCATTATACCGATTCACTGTATATCCGTAATCTCTTGTTTCAGAGTACATGTTAATCATGTAAATTAGGGATGTTCATTTTAACCGGTTAACCGACCGTAAGAATTTTGACAGATTAATACAATCAGTTAAACGGTTTAAAAAGTAATTTAATTATTGATTTTTTCAGTAATTTATCAAAATATATAAAAAGGTTTGCTGCATGGTTAAAATACGCTACGCATATAAAAAAAATAGTTTTTAGGGGGAAAAAACATAAGTCGTGTATAAGTCGCATTTTATTATTTCATTCAGTAATAGGCCTAATGCCGACGCGAAATGGTTACAAACATTATAATAAACACTGTAAAACCATTTTAGCTAGGCTATTGGAGCCCCCCACCCATAAAAATCCTTTCATTTAACAGTATTAGAACAGAAAACAGAATAAAAATATAGAAGCTAGATATATAAGAGACAAGCCAAAATCGAAGTCCACTTTAGGCTAAACGAACTGAACCAACGTTGGGTCTCTCATCCACACAAAAGCAAATGTTTTCGGCTATTCAGCAAGGTATTTGATGGTGGTATAATTTTTTATGCTAGTCCTAGGAGTTCACGGTTCAATATCCACGGTAAAACAAAAGTGTTTTGAATAACATCACGGTGGTTTTAGGGTGGATAAACTTAACGGCACAGAGTTTAATACATATTGTTACTACATCGTTTTGTTTTTTTTTTTTTTTTTCCCCCATATGTTGACTGGTGTATTTATTAATGAAAGGTCTCATTGCGAGCTGGTAGCAAGCTTACTGTGGTGCGAGGCGCGCCGGCGCAATCACTTGAGTTTTGCCATCGAACAGTGGAAGAATACCCTCTCTAGTCCGTAAAGATTAGTCGGAATGACAGTTTGCTTTTCTGTGTAATTCACAATAAAATACAAATCTTGGGCTTTGTAAATAAGCTAAAAGAAATCAGGATGCGGTTTTATGTAGTCTGGTTTCCTTTCAAGCAGCAAAAGAATGAAAACTCTGAATTCTGGCTACTTGTTTGCACAGGTTGTATACATTTCTTAGCCTATTTTTACTAAATATACACTAGTTATATATAGGTATTATTCTATATCTATATATAATATAGATATTCTAATATCTATAGATATATATACCGTTATTCAGCCGAGCGTTTATTATGTTTTCCTTGGAAGAGCGCGCAGGGTGCGTGAAGTGATTGATAATTGACATGTGAGCTTATTGTTCTCTTGTGGGCTTGCTTATCCCCGGAAAACAAAATGTTAGTATTTTTTTTAAGGGTCACGACACTATCCTTTCTAATTTAATTCAATTCTTATTTTAAATAAACTTGTCGGTTAATGGTTAAAAATCGGTTAACGAGCGTCGGTTGTCGGTTAGGAAAAATAACCGAAATTAACATCTCTAATGTAAGGTTCTCCAAAGTCCGGTTTTATGGTCTTCTTTTGTGTGTAACCTTTTTCAGAGGCCCCGCCCGGTGCCGGTTGTCCTGCCATCAGGAGCACGAATGCCTCATCAGGGGGCCCCAATGGGGCCTCCAGGACCACCATTTGGAGGAAGTCCTGCTGTCCGGCCCGGACTCACCAATCAAGCCATGGAAGCCAGTCGTAAACGGCCCGCTCCTTCACAGCAGCAGATTCAACAGCAGCAGTCTGTACAGAATCGAAACAGGAAGTGAGTATAATGTGACACATGCTAATGATCAGGAACCCACATAACAATGTATAGAGAAAATTTAA